>QLOZ01006079.1:0-25093 GCA_003314065.1 Lactarius sp. MG50 | reverse complement strand
TACACTAGACAATGACTACAGTAGGAAGGCTTTGACATGGGCAGGGATAGAAAAAGTGAAGTGAAAGGAAGCTAAGAGGATGCAACGATTTGTGAAATGCAAGAGAGATGAAAGGTATTAGTTTACACGGCGAGTAGGCTCGCGTTGATGCTTCTCAGGTTATTGATGATCTCGAGATGACTTGGGACAAAAAAGTTCTACGACGCGGCTCGTGATGGAGTGTGGGTGCGATTGGGAGTATGGGGCTTGTGGCCTATGTGGAGCCGAGTCCGTGTGCGACCCTTTCTTGTCCGCACGCCAGCCTGCTTCCGAACCGTAGGGAGGTGGCTGAGCGACCGCGTTGGCCTGGGGAGGCGACGCGACGTGCACTTCCACGATCTCGAACCGCGCGAGCGTGGCAAGGACGACAGGCCAGGCCGTTCGGCCGATTTGCGCGGTCCTGCGCTCGCTCTGGTGGCTGACGACTACGCGGACTTCCAAGCCGATTTGGTCGCGAGCGACGTCCCTGAGCTCCGGAAAGGCCTCCTGAGCAAGGTCGATGGCGTGCTGGATCCCAAGGATCAGCATCTGCGCTCGTCGGGCGACTGGGAAAAGAAGTAAAATACGTACCTCGTAGGAATCTCCCGGAGTTACATAGACCATCTTTGAGCCGTAGCAGTAGGTGAGGATGTCGGGAGGATTTCGGACCACGTTACCCGCTGGTGCTGGACGACCCGAAGCAGAAGCGCGCGAAACCGATCCCGCAGCCTGAGGTGTAGTAGACGAGTTGGGTTGTAAAGCCATGAGTGTGTTCGTAGAAGTTAGGAAGGATCATAGAGGGCAGCTACGTGCACCTTTATACTTTTGTTCCCGGGTCATAGCTTGTTGTGTCAGTGTCAGCCACAATTCCGAGTCCCTGAAATGACGGTGGCACAGTCCCAGAACGCTGTCACACTGGCCTGGGCGGTGCGATGATCGGTGCATCCGAGTCGTCTAGAACAAGAGCATGGGGGCACTATTGTTAGTCCTAGTGTACCGGACGGGTCAAAAGGCTGTGTAAGCGAATTGGATACTAGCGCTCAGTCATCTGGGCCAACTTTGAACTTGAAATAGACGTGAATGGACTCAGTGCACGATGGCAGTGCATGTGACACTTAGGTCGCGTGTGTGTGTCTCATGGCGATGCCTCCCACATTCGGGCTGTGCACGAGATGATATTCCGACTCCGACTACTTGTGGGATTCATGTTATTATTGGCTATATTATAATGTGTGGCCGTGATCTCGTTCTTAGTCTCATACGACGCTCGCTAACTTGAATGCAATACCGTCACGGTCCATACTGCCCTGAGTAAAGGGCACACGAGGCTACCCCCATTCGTGCGGCATCGCTTTAACGCGAGTGCTGAGAGGCCCAGAACGGCATCACACGCTGACAGTAACTCGGAAATTACACACCCTCACCCAAACCCGTGAGAACCTCGAACATGCCTTGGCCCCGAGCTCCGTGGACGGCTGGTCCATGCCCTGCTTTTGCACCGCTCCCTTTTGGCTTGCGATGCTTCTTCCCTTTCCCGTCCCTCTCAGGGGCGAATGCTCCCTCCAGGCCATCTACACAAGCGTCCCACAAACCAGACGGGATGTGCTGTGTGTCTGGGGCATTGGAAAGAGTATGGTGGAAAGCGCCCCCAGAGAACATCGATGCTGGGTTAGGTACCTTGTTTGTTAAAAGCAGGGCTTGGGAAAGCATCTCGATGGCTTCAAACGTGGCCAATATCTGGGCAGTGAGCTGAACACTGCGGCTCTCTGGTGGTGGGCTGAATGGCTCGACCGATGTACCTCCTTTCTGCGAGCAAGGCCAAGAAAAAGACGCCAAGAAGGCCTTGGCCTCCCTGGTAGTCCATTGCTCTTTTTCTCGCTCGGTACTGGGCTGGGCCTCGTTGGCTCGGATGGTGAGGCGCCTTACGACCCACCTCAATGACACAGCGGCCATTAGGTATTCCGACGGAAGGGCCTTGACCAAACGTGTGTTGGAGCCCAGTGCACGTAAGAACACAGTCAGCCGGTGTTCTTCATTCCGAAGTTGAATGGGAAAAATGTCGAGATCATTTTCACTGTTGATGTCGATGTCGTGGGCCGACAGCAGGCTGGCGAGTGATGGAACAGATACGGGCTCCTCAACGTGCCGAGTACCACGGCGGATGTGCTCAATGACATGTTTGAGCCGCATCCTGCGCGAAATCGGCACAGGAGAAAATGTCGACGGAGGAGGCCTTGCACCGACCGAAAATTCATCGAGTGCCCCTTGCAGCGGTGCCAAAGGGTTGTCGGTCCCCATGTCTTCGTCGGAGTCTTCCTCAACGACATCAACGATTTCGTCGCCGTCGGACTCTTCATCGGCATCAGTTTCTGCCAATTCGTTACCCTCCTGATCAGTTTCATGTTCCGTGAGACCTATCCCGTCGTCCAAAAGTGCATAAACCCACTCCCGGATCGGGCGTCCCAAACTGCGGGACACCGTCTCGACATCCGGGTTCTCTAAGAATAACTCCGGCCATGCGGTTCCGGTGGTCAGAACGTCCATCAAGCCTGGAGAAAAGTGGCCACGTCTATATGCTGACATATACAACGAACGGACTTCTTTTTGAGCTTCGGTTTCGTTCTCGGTGGGATGATTGGATGAAAGAGATTCTATTAGCGGACAAGAATCGGCCCTGTGAAGTGGGCAGGGAGAAATTGAGAGTTTAAATTCCTCGTCGCGGTCTGAATGTTTGGGGATTGCATATTGAAGCGTTGCCTCGACAGTCTTCTCCACTATGCTCTCCCGTTCACCGGACCCCATGGACATCGGTCGGATCAGGAGGGACTCGATAGTCAAATCTACAAAATCAACGACGCTGGTAATCTGGTGTCGACCCTTCTTCTTCGGTGACGTTCCGGTTGCAACAGCTGTGACAGACTTCAAGGCGTTCGCCACGCGAGCAATGCGTTGAGACGTCGTCATGTCACGTTCGAAAAATAGTTTGTTTATGGGGCGGCGGTCTGTAGTAAAGTCGTTGCCTATAAGGGCCCCCAAAAGCGGAAGAAGTGTGATAGAGATTTGGAAGTGGGCAGCAAGTCCACGGGGGGTATAGACGACGCAACTCAGATATAGTTCGCTAGCTGTGTCCGGTGGGATGATCCCTTGAAAGGGACTATGAGCTTCATTAGCATGTCCTTTGGCTTTGTTCTTCCGCGCAACAACGAATCCAGCATCGTCCTGTATTTGGCCTTCTTCTCCGTTCGCTTGCGAGTTGGCTGTACTCCAAACCATCTGATCCATAGGAATATAGCCCGCATACCCCTCGGCGTTTAGGACGACGTAGTCAGAGTCGCGACCCGTCACATAACCTTTAAGTCGACCAGCGAGCTCAACGGCAAATGGGTCACCTTCGTCGTCTGCAATAAAGATCTCGACGCTCTCGTTCAGCGATCGTAAGGCCGTAAGAGTAGCCGCATAACAAAGAGAAGGCAGGATAGAGTTCTCCCGCAGGAAACGCGGGTTGGTGCGTGAGAGGGGCGATGTCCTGAAAAACAATAAAGAGGGTTGGATGATGGACTGCGTCGTGCGCATTGTACAAGTCGCGAATTTGGATAGACGATAAGGGCCTAGTCCAATGCAAGTTATGTCAAGTCAAACGATAATAAGGATCAACCATACCGTCAAAAACAAAATGGGGTCTAAATCCCACTGAGATCCACGCTCGTACAACCCGTATTACAAGGTCATGGAACTCCCCAAGTTCGCCACCATAAACCCATGGCAGACGGGACTGGTTATGAAGTTCGTATATAAAGCTGCAGAGTCATTCTCAACTACGTTGCGTGAAGCGCCGATGGGTAGAACTGAACGCACGACCAGCCATCGACGACCAGAGGAAGGGTAGGTTTTGATTTTGATTGATCGTAAGAGAGGATGAGGGGTGTCGATAGCGCGCGATTTTCCCGAAGATAAGTCGCAAGACCGTGAATACCCATAGTTACCCTATTGAATTGATACTGTAGGCCTAAGAGAGAGGAAGAAGCAAGAAGTATGCTGCATCCCACGCCAAAAGGTTACATACAGCCGATAAAGGTAAATTGCTATGTAATGACTCTGATGCGGCCCTTGGAACCCTCTCCAGCGCCTCCCAATTCTGACCACCATTTTACCTTGCTACCGCCGACTCCGCCCTTAACTTTCGATCGATGGCGTACGACGGTTGACAGGCCGGATGAGACGCCTTTGCGTTGTATCGTAATTTTCTTTGACGACAGAGACACCCTCGTCGGTCTTGGTCCATCCTCGCTACCATTCCCAGCTGCGATAGACTTTGACTCTGATACCAGTTGGTCGCCGATATCTTTTGTTTTTGCTTTCTGTGGGACACGGATGGGAACGACAGCGTAGCCTTTCTCCCATTGCTTGCGATGGAGTCTGTAGATAGCCATGGTAGCACGGGCATCTGTCACCTGCAATGGGGTTCAGTTGATACTCTCAGTGAAACAGCATAGACCGGGGCGTACGCTATTGTGCTCGCCCTCTTGGATCTTTGCGCCCAGCGTATCACGTACCAGATTCCTCAGAGCGGGTTGAGCAGAGCGGCTTTGGCCGTGTCGATGCGCTAGATGTTGCGTGTCCCGAATTTGCGCCCGGGGGTGTGAGAGCATGAGCGCCTGGTGAAAGTGGTGCCATGCAACTTATGCACCATGGACAAGTGACTTGGAGAAGGGTGCATACCTTGAGGTCGTTCTGAATAGCATGTCCAATAAGAATGCGACCTTTGACGAGCTCGGCCACCGCGCCCTGCACCTCTTCGAATGTCTTCGCTGGGTACGACAGTGGCACTGTAAGTCCGGGCCAAACGAAAATAGCGGAACTCACCATTTATCATATCTTTTGCCCGAACCCCGCTCCACTGAGTTCTCCAGTCTGTGACCCGTTCTTTTTGTCGCACAAACCCATCTAGTAAGACTGCTCCGAAGTAGTTGACCACCGAGACCCGCGCGAGTGTTGATTCGGTTCCCGCAGGTCCCACACCAACCATTTCGCAGTCCAGAGCTATGTATAAGCCTGGCTGCTGATCCTTCGGCGGGAGATCGGGAGAAAATGGTGTTGGGGAGAAAATCATGGAGCGAAGAGCCTCTACGGTGTTCCCGTGAAGAGAAGTGTTGCTAGCGGGCAAGGGGGAAACGGACGATGGCACATTTGAAGATGTAGACGCACGATGAGAATCGTCTACTCTCCTTTGACGTTTGTTCCGAGGTTCATTTGGCGAATTGCTAGTGGCACGTAGCCGCTATGCAGGGATAACTATCAACGACAGTAGCCTTGAAACGACATACTAGTGAAAGTCAACCTTTTGTAGAGACAGCCAATTTCTGGATGGTTTACTGACACCATTCAAGGTTGTCATATTGAAAAGACTATCAAAACCGTCATGCATGTGCATGCATGCATAGTAGTCAACGACGATACAGTATTAGGTCAGCATACTCTAATAAGGAGCATCTACAGTTTTACAGTACTGTACAACAAGCAGGCACTGTAGTACCCCTAGCGAGCTGTTCCATACAGAATGGTCGCCATCAGAACGTCATGGAAACCTAAACAATGGGATTGAGTAAAGTGACATACAAGGGATAACAGGTAAAACAAAAGCTCAGTGGTGTCAAAATATGGAGCACGCTCCCTTCCAAGAAAGGATATCCTCCCTGAAGAAATTCAATCGAGTTTCGGAACATCACATGGGGAAAAGCCAAATACATGGCATGGTTGAGCCAGACATACAACTCACCTCATACCCACCAACATCGATAACATTCCAAGTGGTGCAAGCAGGCGAACTGCTTAGGTATGGAAAAAATACGAGCTTGAAGGCGCCGCACAAGAGTGAGCCCCATTCAGTTACCAAGACTTCCTGCAACAGGACCCGGCAATCGCATGACTATTCCTAAGAGCAATATGCCCAACCGCTTGGTCCGCTCATATCATCGCGTAGATGACTAAGCGTTTGGACTGCAGAGCCCCGACCCAAGCCACATTCTACATTTCTGAAGAAGGGATGAGTGGGCCCCGTACATGCAGCACAAACCGCCTTCTTAAGGGCGGATGCTCTCCATAGCGTACACGTATAGGGTTACATACTCTGCACCTCCGGGGACTTTCCCCACAGCAGAAGGAAAGGGGTGCAGATGACCCCCTGTGCGTAAGCTGCGATAGCGATTCTTTGCGCGGCGGTGAGGTGAAGAAAGCAACAGCAACCGAAAATAGTGGTGTACCGCTTCGCAGTAGGTCACGTGTTTCGGATACTGCCGCTCCGGCTTGATGTCCTTTCCTTGGATTCGATTCACCCTCTCGAACTGCCTTGACGGCCGGGAAGCACAGCCAACCTGAACTATCGTGGAACAATTAGCAGCCAATAATGCCTTCATCCTCAGAGCAAAACGATCACCCCTCTAGACATCAATCAACCAACCCTTCTTCTACCCCTGGACCTTTGACCCGTCCAGATACATCTCCAAGTCCTCGAGAGGTGGAACCTCCTCCACCTCCCCGGCAAGTCCCCGAACCATCGTTTGTAGATCGCATACCTTCAATTAGACTGTCTGTTCCCCCTAGAGGTACGTTCCAATCTCACCCGCTCCCATGCACCCGTCTAAAAAGTATAGGCCGCTTTTCCCCGTCGACATCTGAGCGTTGCTTCACCTATTGTTCCCAATCTCATGTTGGCCGTGCTCATGGACATGAACCGAAGTGCTACACCTTCTGTTTGCGACGTATATTTAGTCACGAAGTCAACCGTATCCTCACCACTGTTAATTACGGCCCGATAATGGAGCCGCCTACAATCCCGGTGGACATCCCGCTCCCTCAGGAGGCCAATACGACGTTGGGTCAATATATTTCCGATTCAACGCTTGTAGATGCTTCGGATGACTCCGCGCCTTATACCCCAACCCCTTCGCAACCTGAGAACGAGCGACGGCACTGGCAAGAAGGATATTACGTCTGGCTATCCCGCTCGAGGCAAGCAGCCTCAGAACACATGTCCCACATGAAGCGTGACCTCTTTCAGCAATCTGCGTATGAACGTTGCAAGGCCATGTGGGCCCAGGCCGTTCGAGAGGGTAGACAACATGAGTTTTACCGCACCCCAGAGGCACAATTTTTTGGATCTGAGTGGACTGCGAACATGCACGAGGATATTCTGTGCGTAGATTCTTCAGCCTTTTCGCTCGATCTGCGCATTGTTCATGCGACCTCCAGCTGTCCGCCGTATCGTACTATGCTGTTCCCGTTGTCCACACCAGCTCCAGAACTAGGGCGTATCATATCCAAATATCTCGCCCCGACAACCGTTGTCCTCATGACACTTCGCGAGTCGTTCACGTCCGGCGATCAAGCTAAATTCGCTTACCGTATGCGGGAATCCCTTCAAGAGGGCGCGCCGTTGGCTCTCGCTCGGAATGTGGGGAGGAAGATATGGGGTTTGCTCTCCGGCGACGGCGACGGCGACGGATAGGAGTAGAGATTGGCCTGAATCACTCTCATTAACAAGGCAAACTTGGCGTTCATCTCTTTTCACTCGTTAATTCGAGCTTTCTCCGTCTCTGGTGGACCGTTGTGGACCATCTGAGATCTCTCAGAAGGGTCTAGGCTGTGACCGCGTGTTGACTGTGCCGACTCAATTGCTGTTGCTGTGGTGGTATGTAACTTGGGGTCGACTCACCTTTGTCCGTGTTCCGTCTTATGGCTATAAACGCATGTCTTGTTATTTTTCGACAGTACTAGTAATGGTAGTATTGTCTTATTATTGTAGAATTAGGCAGTGTCTGGGGTACAAGTTCCCACGTTGAACTTCAATAGCATTGAGTCACGGTAGTGAATGAAGCTTAGCCGTGCTGAGAGCCCATGCAGGCTTGCACCGTCAACAGACAACAAGTCTTACTCTCTGTTCTGCCTCGCCCCCACCACCACTGCCTGTCCCGTGCCGTTCGCGCGCTGACAGTCAACCGGCGTTGCTTGTTTGCATGGCGCTGTCACGTGAATTTTGGACTCGGCGTTACTTTTTCAAGTTGGGGATCCTCGATATTCGCAAAGTCTCGTATCATACTTGACCGTAGCTAGGGTGATTGGTACGTGCAGACCATCAGGGCGGTCCGACTGCATCGCCGCTATTTTTATAAACATAGACTTCCCAGGCAAATGGGTAGTCCCGTGCGGTGCTGTGACCCAACACTCTTGAGCACTGGCATGAGCGCCTGGTAGTTGCCGGTCACCGGTCTCCGTCTTGACGCCATCATTGGGACTCCCTCCGGGCCTTCATTACAGTGCCAGCAAGTGATGCTGAACTTGCGTTGCGCATGGCGCCGGAATGACTTTATCCTTTACTGGTATGTGATCCCGTTCACACTCATGGTTCCCATCACACAGCATTGTTGGCTCTTCCTGGTGAGTCGTTCAGCGTCCACCTTTGGGGCAAATACGAGTCGGCATTGTGGCGTCTCCCTGGAGTTTACCGTTACTTCCGCAGCAGCCTTGGCAGCGAACATCGCAAGTATTCTACTAGGGACACTGGCACCCGCATTGAGTGGTTGCTATACCTTTCAGTTCGGACCCGGACCTCGACGTGAAACGAAGACACGCCCCGAGAGTCTGACGCCGTGTCCATCCTTGGAGTAATATCTCGGAAATACAGCCTCCGTCCTGTGACCGGCTTGGCCGATCGAAATCACTTGAAATGGGTGCTTCATCAAGACCCTTAAGGTGACCTCCGCGAGGTGGTCCACGTAGTGGATGCATCCTAGCGCCAATTACCCTTGAAACAGAATACTGGCTTGCCAAGTTGGCCTTAGTTTTTTTTGTTTAATAGCCGTGCTCCGGTGCAGTTTTTATGACGCAACATGTTCCATCGAGTCTTCCGAGATGTGATTGTTTAGGTCTGACTCCAAATTATGTACCTGGTATGTTTTTGTTTTTGGGGCACTAACCAAGTTGGGGTATTTCCTACGGACCATTGTGCGCATGGGGCTACCTCAGGGCTATAGGGCTTTCTATTTCTGTTGCGGTTTTATTGTTAGGAGCCCTCACGAGACAGACTCGGAAGTAGGGAGATCATCCTCGGCGGCAATTCTCAACAGGAACCTACAACGCATGTAGGAGTTTTACCAAATATTGTCGTCTTTCGAGTCACGCCAGTAGAAAGCGCGATCAGGCGAGCCCGCGTACATGTACAGTATACAGTAACTAAACCTTGGGCTACGTGACCGTATACCCAGTTAAGCTAATTGTGTTTCTCAAATAAGCAAAACCATGGCTATTGTCCCCCTATGATGCTTTAGGTTTTAGTCTGCTGGCCCGGGTGAGACGAACTGAGAAAGGTATATTAATGATTCGTTGTGAATGACCCATCTGGGTCGATAACAATAACCTTGTGCAAGTGGTACTGACCCTCTCAGTTGATGATCCATCCTAGTCAGGAACACAACCACGACAATAATGAGCGCGGGACGCTGAGCTAGAGACAATCTTGGGCGCCAAAACAAATGCCTTGTTTGGACACAAGCAGCACTACTATCTAATCTGTGCTACACCTTCACTGCATTGGTCTTGCCTCGGCGATTCGTCGCCAGCTGCGCTGGATCGTCGACAGCCTCATGCAATACACGTTGAAAGCGGGATGGCTAACACCCCGTTAAAGTATTAAGGCCTTGCAGAGGCAACTCAGCTGCGGTCTACGTTAGCTGTCCGAGATCGATGCCGGTTACCGAAGAGGAAAACGTATATCCGTATCAGCTTGTAATGTCCCACAAGGCCGTGGGACGTATATTCATTCCCCGAGACAACACTACAACCGGGGGAAGACATAATGAGAGATGGGTGGTCCATACGAGTATTTCACAACAGGTGTTGTATTCAAATACTAATCAAATAATCAAATAGCGTAGTAGAGAAATTCGAAGTGGGGTTGACTATGCATTATACGAACGGTTAAGACGTAACTATGAGCGTTAGTCCCCAATAAAAATACAGTCATGCGCCGGGCTTGCTGGAAAATGTGTCGATACATAGTATGGCGTAAGAGAGCTGTCGATCGGTCAGTCAAAAGGCCAAAACGGACGTCCTAGCATGTAAGGGGAGGACGTGAGCGGCCATGAGCCAAAGCTAAAACAAACTATCTGTCAGCTTCGACGTTACCGGGCCCCGTGCTAGATTCGCGGACGCACGTTAAACATTAGATAAGATTTCTTGTCAGCTTCCAAAGTCCGCCATAGGTAGTAGCGCATCCCAACATAAATACCGAAACTGACGAGGAACACGGTGCTGATGGGACCAACTCCCCAAAACCAACAGAGGAAAATAGACCAGGCAACAGTAGCAAAGAAGGTGAAGGCCCGAGAGAACTCAGGGGCGTAGATGGGGAAAGTCATACGTCCAAGGGCTTTGTCTCCTTCGACATCGGGAAAGTCCTGTGCTTGGATTGTCGTAAAAATCAGGATGCCGCTAATTATGACGGCAGTGACGGATACGAAGTCCATGGCATGGTTAGCGCCTAATCCCCGTCAGCATCCGCGAATCGAAGAAGTTTGCACAACTACATACCGATAATGGTTGTAGCACCGACTTCGAAAGAAGCGTAGCCTCCAATATTACAGAAGTTTTTGCCAATGATATGACTAGCTGCGCCGAGTTCGTCATACATGAACGTGGTGGCCACGAGGCCCAAGGTCGTCAAAATAAGATCTTGATCATAAATTGACGACCAAAATACACATAACACGACAACAGCCCAGCGCAGGGCAACAGCCTGAGACTCGGTAATTCGCCCTGCCGGGAGAGGACGCCAGGGACGATTGACTTTGTCTTCTTCGCAGCTGCGCGCTTGGTTGGATACATTGCACAATAACAAGTGGAACCAGATCCATATCCAGCATTGGAGTAGGTCGGATAATGACTGTACAGGCGCAGTCGCACAGGCGAAGGCCGTCTACGAAGCAAGGTATCACGGGGTTGCAGGAGAAGTGACGGGACTATGAAACTTACAATGGGGAGGAAAATGGTCTTATAATCTGTCCACGTAAACAGAATGGCGGTGTGTAGATGATACTTCACCGCAGAGAAAAACGTCAAGAGAAAGGCTTCGACCTTGCTGAAGGTCAAGTGGACCGACACTGACCAAGGCGAATTGTTGAGGTAGTAAGGGGTGAGAGCCGGCATGACGATCCTCGCCATGGTGCTGTGAGCGGGAACAGCGAATGAGAAACACGAAGGAGAATGCGTATAGAGGAGAGGAACATACTAGACGAGGTAGTCACGAGAAAGTCAAAAAAAAAAGAAACAGTTTTGCGTGAAAACAAAGAAGTGGACGTGGGGACCGGCACAGATGAATGTCGGAGAGGTGTAGCCGACCATAAGTACTTGTGAGTGGACCCAGCCGCCCATTTGGGGTGGAAGACCTTGCAGGTAGATCACACCTGTTTTCGGCGTTGCCCTGAGTGAGCAATAGAAATCTATCTCAAGTCTCAAATTTGAGTTCGGTCCGCGGCGAGTAAGGGACACGGAAATTCAAACAGTCGAGACAATAACGAGTCGTGCCCCATTTGATTAAAAATGGGTGGGGTAGAAGGAAAACCAGGCGCGGCAAGAAGTGGCGTGGCGATGAACAGAAAGATACCGAATTGTCGGTATCGGTAACCAGAGACATATACAAGTGAGAAGTCTCCGCCCCGGACCCCAGTCACCCTGATTTCCATGGGTCAGTCACTTTCCCTTTCCCACACGAATCAAGAAGGCAATCGCTTCTCCTCACACCCATCATAATGCCCACGATTTGGCATCAGGCGTGCATCTCGCTGCTCAGGTCTGTATACCGGAATAATATACTGGTGTCCCATTCATACTCGTGGAGAGTAGATGACTACACCTCGTCACATGCCATTTCTCAGGCAGCGGCGTGGATTGTACCACGGGCACAATTGCGGCTCAAAATTTCAAACACCTACGTAGCCGTATGACTGGTACCTGATGGGAATGATACGCTGATATGTTTTGGGCTATTATGGTTCGGTGCGATCCACTTCCCTCGAGTCCACTTGGTGTTGCCATTGTTATTCTGGGCCATTCATCGCGGTTGTCTATCTTGAACTTCAAGCGGTCTCGATCCCTATCTGGTCCCCTGCCAGTGCTCGGGGCTACGCCTCACCAATATTAATTGCGGCTACATCCGCCGTCATTCCGCTAATTCGTTGGCGTATTCCGTGGATCATGGAGCACCTCTAAACGGAGCCATGTACTGTAGCTCCAGATCCGGCACCGACCTCACCTACCTACGATGAGCGTTAGTGACAGTTGCCCAGGAATCATGTTCACACGTGCTACAACTTGGGAGGACGAGTACCCTAATTGTGAGCTCCGCGCCGGAGGTCTAAGGCTAGCGGTGAACTGCAGCGCGCACGTATTGTCCATGACTTGCTCCGATCTTCAGTTGATCTATCGGCGCGCTGGTTCACCCATCTTTCGCACCGATGCCATTCCCTATTGTTTGACATGAAGGTGCAGGCCAAACTAGGACTCCGAGAATAACCTTCTTTGGACTTTCCAGGTGAAGACAAGGTTGGAAACCAAAACCGGGCCAAACACCTACGGTAATAAGGGACAATCCCCTTGGAGCCCTACAGTGATGCTGGCAGAGCGTAGATATCTGCCGAATCGCGAGGTCCCTCCCTGAATTTACGGAATGCACGGCCTCACTCTCCAAGATTGTTTATATCATGATGACAGGATCATGAAATCCGGTCTCTCCCACCGAAAGCAACAGCTGACCGCTCTAGTCATCAGGCTGGAACGTGAGATCAGGATCAGAAACCCCATTTGCGATGGTCCATCAGTGCACACTGCACACAGCTTACCGGCAGCGGCATCGACCGAGAGTTTCTTCTGCCTTTTTTCACTTCTCACGGCTTACTTCGCAGCTTGAGAGTCTTTTGGCCCCCGGGGCCAAGCAGCAGCGGGCCGTGTTTCAAGGCACTCCGCGGATCCCCGAGCGTCTGTCAAAGCAAGCAGGTTACCCACTTGCCGCTGGGCATGCGGCACGTACGAAACCTGAGCGCCATTGACTTGAATTCCCCGATCACGGCCCCCAGCCTCAAACACGCAAGTGCTCGTCAGGTTGCCAAAGTCGGTGCAGCCGCAGCTTAAATGGTAAAATTTGTTGACGTGCTTCATCACAACCATGCGTTGGGCCGGTGGGCCCAACCCGCGCCACTTTGCAGGTCTCATTATCATCCCAAAGCCGGGTGGCGTTCTGGTTGAAAGCGGTGTGGGACGGCATCGCGGAGTTGTAGATCCGCGGCTCTAGAGCGCTGTAAACCGTTGCAAGATCCGTTAGATCGCTTTGCAAGGAGTCTACAGGGAACTACAAGTGTTCACTCTGTGGGCGGCTGGTATCGAGACTAAGTCTGAGGTATGCGAGGGCGTCACACCTCGGATCATAAGCGATTTATAGGGGGCCAACCTGTCTAGCTGTCAAGCAAGCTTCAAACTTCGGATGCCAGGAACATTTGGCCAACGTTTGTCGTACGCACACGTAAAATTTTCCACCTGCCTTCCATAGCCACCGAGCGTTGATAGAAAAATAGAACACAGCTCCATCAAGGATTGGTAATCATTGACTCATCCATGAAAGAAGTTGGAGGCCAAACAGCCACCGAGGGATTTGTGTAATCTCGTCATTGTGATTCGAACAGCTGGCGGTAAAAGGATAAATTACATCTAGCAAGCAATATCAACAGAATCGTGTGGTATGAAGGAAAGTCGATACAATAGAACGATGAGAACGATGATAAAAGGCACTCAGTTGCTCTCCAGTGAACGAATGAGCTCGTCCTCATAGACTCGCATTTCAAAGGTCTTCCGGAACGTCGAGTGCAACCTTCCCGGTATCGCGAAGATAACTTTCTCGAAGACATCTGTAAACTCTCCATCGTCCATGTCTCCAGTGCCGGAGGAACATGCAAGAAGCTCGGCGTAGATCTGTGCAATGGTGTCGATCGATGTACCTTCTTCGCATCCAAAGGCACATAGAACCAGAGTGGAGTTCCCACGTGCAGCAAAGAGACGTAAAGCCCTGGCAATACGGGACTTTATAGTCTGTCGCACAACGCGATGCGTCTCGGACTCCGAAGACGAATACGACGCGGAACGAAAGGATCCAGCATGTGCAGGGGCGACGGATAACACGTTCATAAAATAAGGGGCGACATACTCGCCCATAGCCCGTTGGTTTTGGCCATTTATGGCCGGAGGAACTTCCAGGTCCTTCGTTGTTGGATCCGCTGGTATGGCGTCAAGTTCACCATAGAAATCGTCGTTTGACACCTCAAAGCGATCCGAGTCATCGCGACGCAGACCTACAATAGAGGGAGAATAGAGCATAGCATCCGTAGACAGTGCTACGACTGCAGGATTGTTGAACCTGGCTTGTTCTCTCAATAAGGTAAAAAAAGGTTGCGCAGAAGTAGACGTGAGAGACGATATAAGGGATGTTGAGCGCGCCAGAACTGCGTTGAATGTCGAGCTTCCCCGCAAGAAACCAGCCCCAGGATGCCGGGAGGAAAGGGGAGAGAGGACACCGATATTCGAATCATGAACGCGATAAGGGACCGTGTTGGTAGGTTGACTTGTGAGATACAACCGGCGAACGATGGAAAGAACTGAGTTTCTAGAGAACTCGAAGGAAGTGGAGGAATGGTTGGAAGCCGTAGGCTTCGGGAGATCTTGGGTTGGGGGATAAAATGTTGTCGACAGAACGGAATGATGAATTTGCGCGGCGATATCATGGACAATATGCCATATCCTCATCGTGGTCATGGGTGAGGGCTGTGGGGTCTCAGACATATCAGCAAGGGTAGAAACCACGGGAACACGCCGTGTCTCTACATACTTGCCGTCGCCTAAGACAACACGTGCAGTCTGCTGAGCGATTAAAGCCCATTGAGTGCACTTGTAACGATGTGCGGCGTGGGCGTACGAGGCGGACCTTCGGGTCCGCTGGCGTGCTTGGGCTTTTCCTGGGGCTTCCTGGGGCTTGGGCTTCAACTGGAGGCTAGTGGAAGTGTGCCTTGACAATTTACGAGCTGAGCGACGATTGCGAGATCGTACCCGGTTGCGATTTGCAGAGATGGAAGTGGTCTTAGTCATAGTGGTGAGGGCGGATGTGTTGCGTTGTGGGTGATGGTGGTTCGTGTGCAAGAACGTGGGCGAGGGTAGCGACAAGGATGATGAGTCATTCATGCTCCGCTTGAATAAACTGTGATTGTGTCACATGAAAGTCACGGCGATATCTGTCTCTCCTTTTTGCTGCCGCACGGCCCCTCATACTCTGGGTGTGCAGTCACCGCTCGGTTTCCGCCTTACAACACTCAGGACTCGACTTCCAGGTGGTGTTTCAGCATGGCCTCTCTTCTGGAACGCATGAACGTAGACCCAGCCCCAGGTATTGGGCCTGTACGGTCAAAAACTCGACGCGCTGGTTCAGCTCCTTATACACGCCCACCAAAAGGCGACATCAACTCACCATGGAAGCACGATATGTATCAACAAGGTGTTGAATCAGGGAAGTCTCTATCCGATCGTTTGGGTACACCATCGAGGGACACGCCCCCCAAGATGAATTTTGGGAGCGCAGTGAAGGCCCTGAAGGAGGCGACAGGGCTTGCTGCGGACAAAGAGCTATCGATTCGTGGAGCAAGCACACGAGGAAACGTCGTGGAAGTCACCGGACTCGTAAAGGGGACGACCGCAGAGGATGTAGAGGTGGGTCATTGTTAAGTTAGCCGTCTATCAAAGAGCGGGGTACCTGGACCATTTCTTTCCCCCTCCCCTCCCTCCCGCGGCGAGTTCGCTGTTCTGGATGCCTCGTTTATCCAGACCGACCGTCCTTCGAGCAGTTAATTTAGGTGTTCCCCGCTAGCCTGATCTAGTGCTTCACTTTCTGGTCATTAATTCTTCGGTACTGACTCTAATTGCTCAGGCCATCTTCAAGCGCTGTGGTCCCATCACACAGTCATCTGTGAAGCAGACAAATGGGAGTGGGGATGTTACCGTTCGCTTGACGTTCAAACAAGAAAAAGATGCGCGGGAGGCTGTGCGCGTCTTTGACAAACAAGTTGCGGATGGGCGAACCCTTGGGGTGCGGATTGTGGGTGGTGTCAACGCCAGCTTAAGCGGGCGTTTGAGCTTAGGTGTAGTAGATGGCAGTGTTGACGCGCTCATGGAGGCGGATAATGGCTCGTGAGTATCCACCAACGCTGACTCGCGAGTAATTAGTCACGATGGGGAACTCTAACTAGCAGCAAAATGCGTTCGGATGATATCATCTCTCGGGACCCAGAAGCCGCAGCCCGTGCCCATATCCTAGTCGCGCCACCCGGTACCGACCCGAAGGACTATCTCCCGTCGCCATCGAGTCGAGGTCGCGGTCGCGGCCGCGGGCGTGCGCGTCGTGGTGCGGTCGGTGGAGGACAGCGAGAACGAGGAGATGGGAAGATGGATGTGGACTAGGGTGTGAAGAGTTTTTAGTTCCACCGTCCACTTTTCTTCACTTGTTCTTTGGCAAAGACTCCCTCCGTTATTCGGGTTCAGTTAACTAACGATTTTTTACTGACTAGTGTACTAGTTGTGCATTCTTCGGGTGTCTCACTCTGCTTATATCCTTGCTTTCAACACTGCCCTGTACCACTGATCGCCTATGCTTTTGGGATTGAAAGCGGTTTTGCTTCATGCAGGGTCGTCTCCGAATGTGAGGTAAAACAAGTAAGCAAAAGTAGATATAGCAGGTTCGAACTCGCTTCAAGCCATATTTATCAAACCACTCCCGCTTGGAAGGGGAACACGTCGCACTCTAATTCGTTCGCCTCTTGCTATGAGGGTTGCCATCACTCTGGTCCCCGCAGCCGAGCGCCAGAGATATGAAAATGAAAACCCACTCATTCACTCTCCGAAATAAGCGCGACAATCATCCTGAAGGAAACAAATTAAGGCCGCCGTCCGCAACACCGAAGTGATCGCATACCGATAGAGATAATAAAAGAAAGAGAGCAGGTAGAAGCCGAGCTTGATGAAGCTCTCTTTCTTATGTCCAGATAGGGTACGGAAGATCTCTGTTGCATCGTACATGTGATTTTTGTTTCGTATCCTTGAAAGCGCACGAAAAATGTCAGATCGAGGTACAAGGCGTAACAATGACATGTCGTACTTGTTGACGTTAAACGCTAGTAGTGGGGCGTTGAGAAGGAATGCAGTCCATTGCCCAGAGACCAGGAAAAGTATTGTCAAGAAGGCGTGGGCAATATTTTCGGGGAGGACAAACTGGAGACAGGATGCATGAGCGGTTGCTATCCATATCAGAGGTAGACAAAAATATATGAACCTGATTAAGCTTATTGCACAGGTCTATCGGGTTGATATAGTCGCACTCCAGGTCGGAGAACATGATAATCTGTACTCGGGGCTCAGTTGAACTGGTCCGGTTGACTTGTCCCGATGGAAACGAAGACGCACGAAGAAAACCATGGTAAACAATAACCCTGCGGCCATGAGCACCGCAAAAAGGAAAAGCCAGCCTGTACAGCAACATGAAAAGGCCGTCCATACGAACAGACGAAGACACGCACCTGCGCCGCCCATGTTGTATATTTAAATGTACAGGGTGCACGAAAACAGGTACGTCGAAGGTAACTAGAGGAGATAATGTGGGAGAGTGACCTGCGTTAGAGGTAGTAAACTAGATGGGGCTGAGGCTAAGAACAGACTCTCAGGCTGAGGCCGACGCTGACGTTGGCAGAGCTGCCATGTCACATGGCATCACGTGCAATCCACGAGTTGGCATGTCACAATTTCACGTAAACAACCCGCCATTGAACTTGTCTTTAGTCGTACAGTATCGGAATTTGGTCATGACATATCCCTCGGAACAAAGTACCACTCCCAGATACAGGAATGGTGGCAGTGGGAGAAGACGAGAAGTATGACTGTTCTAGAAGGAAAGATGAAAGCCCTCGATACATGAGGGGATCTTCCCCCCCCCCGTCGCATTCGCGACGGGTTAATTTGTATCAACCATCAGAAAATGAATCTTTAGTGAATCTTTGAACCAGTTGGACGGATACAGCGATGACTCCAGAAGGCGTAATCTCATTGCCAGATAGTCCAGCCACAAAAAAAAACTGATGATGGCGCATTTTTATCTTTACTGTACTTCGCGACGATGTACTGTACATCAACAACCACGGTCGGCTCGCATGGCACATAGCACTCGTAGACTGAAGCGCATTTGGCGGTTGGGGGGTGGATAATTTAAATTTCCCATATAGATATCAGCATTCGTCACGTGCAAGTAGGTCGTAATCCGGGACCCCAGGGCGTGCCGCCAAACGAGATTATAAGACTTACCACTCAACCGCCAGTCTCATCTGTCACGTCTTACAAACCTTGCCGTTAGGATCTCCGACAGAACTGTACTGTATATGTTCGTAGATGTAGATTGTATTGTGTGAGCTGCACGTCAATAAACAACATGGTTCATGGAGGGTAAGACCTCAGGTGCATAACTCGTGGGCTCAGAAAGAAGGTCAGGCCCTGTTCGGTTGAAATTATAATTTCAACCGAACAGGGCCTCATATACAGATTGTTCTCCCAAACGTGATTCCGACGATTTCGCTGAAGCAGCCCAACGAAGCGATAATTTTTCTGGAGCTCAGGATAGATATGATTGGATCAAATTTCCATCTCTGCTTGGATATCAACGGCAAAGGCGTGATAGAGCACGTTCAAGGGTCAAGATAAAATTTCTCCAATAAATAGATTTCTAGCTCAAAAATTTTAAGCTGAGGGGGGTGACGTGGTAGCCCTTGATACATACGGGCGTCGGACCTTCTAACTCGATTATGTTCCACAGAGAGGGTTGATCGCATGCTGGCTGTAGCATATGACCAGATACGTAGGATAGAAACAAGGCGGCTCAGCGGGCCAAGTAACCACCGGAATGACAGGTGTGTCTTTATCGATACGCCAGTGAGGTGAGTACAATGAATCGAGGGTCAGGTCTGGGAAAATCATATCAAGCAAGTGCCATCCGATTCCACCCGACTGGAAGTGTTCGACTATACTTTCCAAGAAGTGCAGACCAGCATACAGAGACTTAGGGATGTGCCCTCAACAGATCCTCGGTGAACGCACAGATGAAGGTTCGAGCTTTCGAGGTGGGCTACTGGTGTAAACAGACTCTGGCGAGACGGTCCGGCCAATCGAGTCATCTCCGCCAATGAGGGCAAGTCCTCC
Organism: Lactarius sp. MG50; assembly: GCA_003314065.1. NCBI lineage: Eukaryota > Fungi > Basidiomycota > Agaricomycetes > Russulales > Russulaceae > Lactarius > Lactarius sp. MG50. Next base: position 5,755 of record QLOZ01006079.1, on the reverse strand, counting down.
AGGTAGAGCTCCCTACCAGCGCCTATGACAAAAAGAATGATAATATAGTCTGGGTGCCTCGGAGCTGGATCACAAGGCAGTGCGCTGAGATCCGTCCACAGAATGGATCTCATGGCGTAATATCACTGGGCGTTATGAAGACATGTTACAGTAATGTCGAAACAATTCAGTTGACAGCTGCGACCATGTTTTACGACAAACACGGACTCGGAAGACCGTCTTTTGATGATACTGTCATTCAACACAGCATACAAGCCAAGATTGCCGAGGATCACTTACGTTTCGCGAACTCCACGGGGTAAGTCTGTGATACCCGGGCGATACTGCCCTTTGCAAGCAGTACATTCCCGGATGTAAGTGTGTGACTCGTATGATGCGCCCTTGGCGAGACGATTAGGGGAAATCCATCGGTGTTAGTTTGACCAGCTTTCCATCGGCTTGTTTTGCAATGAACTCACGTAATAAACGTCCCTTATATAGTTTTTCCGGTGGTCGGCAGGTATCGACCGGGGTATCGACCGGGACCAGTGAACGCTTGCACACCGTGACGTCGGGGAAAGGAAGAAAGCTCTACCGGACTCATATGCATAGTTACAATCTTTCAGGAAGAGACACAATAAGCACCGTCTCGCACTGAGTTGTCTCCCTCTTACTGAGCAATTCACACTGCAGTCAATGTGTGTTTCAATCTCATGACCTTTGCGGTCTCCACAAGAAGGTCCACCAGCCGCCTCGTTCCTCCGGAAACACTATGATCAGGTAGAGGCGGTCGGCTCATACAATCTACTGGTAATACGTAGCATTAGCCAATAGTTCTGATGGTATCACGTAGGCAACTCTAGGAAAGATCAGCAATATCAGGCGCTCCTCCCAGGAACTCTTCCGATACTATGATACTGTACAACAGCTCATAGTTTTATTCAGATCTCGCCTAGATCATAGCACGGCGCTCGGAAAAGATCAAATTTTATGAGAGGGCGTTATTATAATAAATTGTCAGGCACTCACTTTCCAATACCTACTTGTGCCTAGTCACAGTTAGGGAAGCCATACGCAGAAGTTATGGAGGCTACTGTATACAGCGCCACCGGTATTCTCTAGCCTTTCGTTTTAAGCACATATTACACATCGACGCCTCGGCAAGGGTGATACCGTCATCGGACCAGCGCCTGCGTAACAAAAACATTTCAACCATCATGCAAGTGTCACAAGGGGCGGCAGTACTAGCACCTTGTGCGCTCAAGGGGAAATTTTCCACCTGCGCAGCCCGCAGAACGCAAACGGGTGGAACCCTTGTGGACTAGCGGCGCCGCTGTAATTGGATCGAGAGATGTGACAGCTACCATTTTCATCAACAGGCGAGGGGACGGACACACGCAGGCGTTCCTGTTTGTTTCGCTCTACTATTTTGAGAAAGAATGGTATCCCGTTCCCTTTTTGGCTGCGTCTCAGTTGACAGTGCCTTGAAACGTGGGGCAGGGTGTGGCAGTAAATGACCAAAGACGACATATTCGCTTCATTGCTTTCATGATGGACAACATGTTGGGCATGCTGAAGAAGCTGGGTCCGTAATGTAGATTTGCAACTTGATCAAATGGGACGGGATATATGTAGTAGGTGAGACCTGGGTAGCCACGAGTACCGTCATCGAACCAAATGGCAGAGCAATTGAGGCCGAGGGACATGGTAAGTAACGAGCTGAAAAAGGCACCAGAATTTTGCCGAGTGTAAACGAAGGACTGGACCGGATCGTGGTCCCGAAATGCGATGCCCCTGCATCTATTGGATGATAATCAAGAGGAGACCACAGGGATGAAGGTATGGACGATCAAGATAGGCACACCCCACACCCCTTGAAGCTTGTAGCGAATATGCAAGGAACTAGTGACTCGGCATTCCCCCCTCACGTAGTTGGGTCACCATGCGCATGAGAGAGACCTGGAGATTGACATCCAAGTCGACTATTATCCTGAAAATGGGCCTTTCAACCGGGGAATGACATCCGTTGTCGTTCATTCACGAAAATTCGACAAGCAATATAGCCTGCGGGAGATAACCAAACCATTACTGAGTAAAAGTTTCCGTACCAGCTTTCACTCGCTACTTCCCTTTCCATGCTGCGGCTAATGCTTGCGCACCTACCTCCGCTGCGTCGGAAACCACCTCTACATGCTTGAAAGCATGCCCATTTTCTCTCAAGACAGAGAGGACAAGTTCGCGGTAGCGCTCGATACCCCCCAGGGAACCACCAAGGCACAAAACACTTGAATCCGCGCGGACCTTACGAGGGTGATCCTATTGGTACAGTTGGTCATGGTCATCGGAAGAATAGAGGGTTACATACCTCTTGAGCAGAAGGGGAGAGGAGAACCGCCGATATCTGCATGGCGAGCTTATGTGCACAGTCCCTCAGCACTTGGACGGCGAGGGGATCGCCATCCTCGAACGCTGCCTCGAATACAAGTGGACAGAGCGAAGAAAGCCGTCCCTCGCGCGGGAGCGGATTAGTCGAGTCTGGTGCATGCACAGCCGCCAACAAGTCCATCACGTCCGTCACACCGAATTTTTTGAGGAGCTTCTCTCCCAGTGCGCCACGCGCAGCCGCAACTCCTGTAGTTACCATGTCTTGCTGTGCAAGCAAGGCGCGCACTGCTGTGCGCCCGACGTCAAATCCACCGCCTTCGTCTCCGAGGATCCAGCCCCAACCGCCCACGCGCGCGAGTGGCTCTAGCGGAGCATTGGCCGGACCCTCACGGAAGCTGGCGACGATACTTCCGGTACCTGCGACCACCGCGACGGCAGTCTGCACATCTGGCAAGATGCGTAGCGGTGCGGCAAGGAGGTGGGTGTCGTTGGAAATGGTGAGGCGTTCGACAGGGACGGAGAGTAGGGCAGAAACATGGGGGAGAAGGAGAGAAACTACGGAGGGGGAGTCCACGCCGGCGACGCCCAGCCATGCTGCTCGAAGATTGTACGGTGGCGTGTTGGCCCTGGTGGCATCAACGTGCTCGATGGAGTCAACCGGGAGTACGATAGCCTCGGGTGACCGAAGAGCCGTCGTCAATGCGAGGGATGACACCGCGCCGATGCTTTTGAGAAAGGCGTCAAGACCAAGGTTCGCGAAATTTGAACCTCCGGTCAGTGCGCGAGCCAGCGTCTTTCCGCTTGGTGAGCACAAGATGGCGGAGGTCTTAGTACCACCGCAATCGATAGCAAGGTACAGGTCTATTTGAGAGGACATACGTGCTATCTTGTTGATGTGGGGGTTGACCGGAGGTGGAACTGTATCATCTTAAGATCACTGCACTGCCAGTGGCACTGCACTTGTCATGTGCTCGCACTTATCGATCACGATATACAACCCCCCTGGCGTATGCAGTACTCACTTCACTTCACGCTTTCGAGTTGCCGGCGCCTAAAAGCGTGGATTCTGAGTAGCCACAACTCTGCTTGTGACACCACTAGTTTTCGCGGAATTCCCACCTCCAAGTAATGCTGTTATCAGTCAGAACATGACCCTGTCACCGTAAGGATATGCGCGCCCGATGGGTGATAGCAGCTGATTTGTTGAAGGCACTTAGCGTCGGGGATACTTAACAACCTGCGGTTCCAATCAAATTCGTGACCGGAAACCGGGATGCGCTGGCCTGTCCAACTCTGCACCAGTTTGGCACCTTCACGGTCACAAGCCAGAGATCGATCGAGGTAATAAGAGTTATTATAGCTTCGCTTTGAGCGCCGCACTTGCCTTTACTACTAGGAGTGTAAGGGGGCACACCCGCCGTTGCGTTCGGAATGAGCACTTCGGAGCCTAAGCGCCTTCGACACCAATCTGAGCCAATCTAATCTGCTTGCATCGACTCGGACTTGTCAACACGCCAGTCTCCTCCCTCATGAATCCACATCCGGACTCGCTCCTGCACGACCGACATTCTCCCCTAACGATCCCTTTCGTACCCCGTTTCACGTTTTTATTGCCCTATTTTAAAGTTTCGATCTAGTTTACTACGCACGGAGACCGTAAGTTTTATTATTACTATTCTCATGCTCTTTCAGTCACTAACAAATTATTTTATCCTCGGTTTCTGTTTCTATCTACAACACGACCCGCTGGGCCCGCCAGACCCCTCCTCCCCATCCAAATGGCATGTGAGGTATGTAAGTGGTTCTTTTGAGGCTGGGAAGGCCCAAGGAGACGCCGGAAGGCCCACAGGGTACCCGCGAAGTAAGCACCTCACACCGTAAATCCGCCACGGCCGGGCCGCCTGCGCAGAGCAGTGAGGTACGTATGCGCGCGCGTCACCGATGCCGGTGCTAATCTGTGTTCGTAGTGCCTCGCCTCGTCACTCGCGTTCTTGCACGAGCAACATTTCACATCGCTTATCCATGAGCCGGCCTCAATGTCAGCACCCACTACACCTAACCCTACACCATCTGCGCCATCCATCTGCGCACTCAGCCGTCGCCGCCACCGGTACGCGCTCAGAGTCCCCTTCAGCCCTCACCCCAACACCTTCACGGCTATCCTCGCCAACACCATCGAGCTCGTCCGCATCAAGCAACTCGACGCACACCGCGGTGCCCACGAACCCGCGCCCACATGCATCCAGACTCGGGCCACGCCCCTTGCATGACACCCGACACGAACAGCCCCGACGCAGCCCCGATGTGACAGGGACCGCTACGACCGGATGGGGAGCACCAACACGGAACAGCGAACAACGGCACTCACCCCCATGCCTGTGAGCCACTGCTCACAGGGTTGATAGTGGGTGCAAGCGCATCGTAGGGACACACCTGCCCTGCCTCCTGCCCCAACCCCCTCTAGGCAGCCCCTGTGGGCAAGACAGCAAGCAATCGCTTGCTGCTGTGCAGCAGGGGCTTCTAATAGGTCAGGGGAAGCAGTGGAGATCAGGGAGTAGTGACCAGGTGCGGGCAAACCACGGGCATTCGCCGGCCATGGGGATGCAGTATACGGCGGTGTGGTGTTTGACACACCGTGGTGAAAACCTGCACCCGCGGGTGCGGGTTATCCAAGTAAAGGTGGGGTAAGCAATTCACCCAGTATTGTACATGTCAGCCTGACACCGTGTCATGAGTGTCATGAACTCTCGGTGTCAACCGAAACCGACACCGGGTCCTGACAGTGTCAGGCATGTCAGTGGCCGCTATACTACTCTGTTCAAAGTTTGTTGCACGTGGGCGGTTGACGTGTCAACCAATGAGATATGTGTCTCTGTCTCACGTGGCTAGACCATTGTCTGCTCATGGACGCGAAACAATTTCCTTTTTTGTATGAGCTTTGACAGATTTTGACTTGTGTCAGGTGACCGTGACTGACAGACCTAGGTCATGACAACACTAAATTCACCTGCAGGTTATCCAAGGCGGTAAGCGATTCACCCAATTCATCTGTGGGAGTACTCATGTTATCCCCTATTTGTACAGCTTGAAAGTCTGGCGTGACTTGAACAAAAGAGTTACGTTTAATGTGACAACCGCGTTTACAAGTACCCTACTAACATGACAGGACGCGTCCAGGGTAACGGCAGCAATGCTCACATCGACGAGCGCCCATATCGAATCATAGTGCCCACAACAAAACTTCTCGACACAAACAATACTGCTCGACCAGGTCTAACCTTTCAACAAAAGGCTATCGATGATTACCTTGCGGCCCAAGTAGCCCAAGACGCGCCTGCTTCTTCGGAGAACCCTGAAACTCCCACATTATCTCGTGCTACTTCAACAAGTC
>QLOZ01006071.1:0-27253 GCA_003314065.1 Lactarius sp. MG50 | reverse complement strand
GGTCCAACAGGACGACCTGCAAATGCTGCGAGAAGTGATCGTAAAGTCACGAGTTGAATGAAGGACCATGGGCAAGCGCGTGTCTCGTAACGCCACGACACGCCGTACGAATGATGTGGAATGAATGGTCCAGTCGCAGGTGGAGTCAAGCAGCCGAAGAACAACTGCTCATCCGAGTCTGTACGGCAGAGGACACAATAAGCAATAAACCTCTTACACAGTGCGAAAACAATAGTCTCGCAATGCAATCGACGAAGCGAGCAGGATCGAAAACCCAATTGCCGAGCGAAATTGAGGTTGCGAAGGGAATGAAAGTCCTGGTAACGAACGCGAACGCGAGCATCGGTTTTAGACGATGTTGATGAGAACGTGGTGCCCATCGAACCGGTATCAACAACAGTTCAGATAGAAGTCTCTGGAATGGAAACACGCAAATTTCAACGCACTATAGTACGACGTCAGTTTCCCATTACACCGGCATATGCGTTCACGGATTACCGCTCGCGGCAACGTCAAACAATCTGATATGTTATCGTCGACCTAGCATCGCCCCCGTCGGGACCACTATCTCTATTCAACGTTTACGTCGCATTATCGCGAAGTTCTGGCCGGTCGACGATTGAATCAACTACTCCCATTTGAAAGGACCCAAGCGCATGTAAAATAAGCATCAGCCCCGTGAAAAAAAGTAGAGAGTATGGTAGAAATCCTCCTGAAAAGTCGCGGCGTCCACCAGTTCAAATGGACTGCCATTGTTATCGGGCACCTTCGCAAGCTTCAGTTCCTGGACCCATACCGCGCCACTTCCTCGCGCTCGCCCATCACTGTCGTCATCTGCAAAGAGAGAACTTGAACTGGGAAGAAACGGGCACGAACGCATGCATGCCGCCACGCACGAGCTCCCAAACGCCCGAATGTCCAGTTCATCTAGAAGCTACCATGTCCTCCTTGACGAATGGCGGAGCTCAAGCTGGCATGGACACCGGCGCGAACCTTTCATGCAACCTTTCATGCGGGTATTACATTCTCTTTTGGGAGATGGCCGAGGGGGGGAGGTGCTCGTCCAGCGTCAGCGGTACGGTAGATTACACGGAGTCAAGGCGAGGGTGAGGGATGATGACGACGGTCTCCAACTTTCCGTCACGATCGACGATGCTGCCGCGATGTTTGATGGCGGCAGGAGCTGGGGTGGGTTGTGCTGCTGCGGGGGTAATATGGAGCGCAGAAGAGAGCTTCGCTTTTTTCAAGAGTCGACTGTACTGTACTGATATAAAAAAAAAAGCCTTGCATCTCAGAAAACGGGCATCGCCACCTACTCAGATTATGGTAGCCGCCGAGGACGCACCTCTGCCTTTCCGAGAATCTCGACGCCTAACGCATTGCTAAACCAGTTGGTTTGAACCAGCGGTGTAATACCTGTCTGCGCAGAATCCGTCTGGTGGCTTGACAGCACAGATCAACGGACCAACACGTACCAGTCAACCCTGTCACCCAGTCCAGTACCTTGACGCAATTCGATGGAACGCAGGCTGGCCCTCGCCACTGAACTGTCTCCCTTACATGCGGATGTGATCGAGAGAGAGAAGCTGATGAGAATGCATCTGGACAAGCAATGTCACGACGACCTGGCAGAAATACGGTTGAAGAGTGTTTCTGCGGTAGTAGTACCCATACATACACTTAGCCACAATTGTAATTACACAAAAAGTGAGCTGCTGCAAATCACTCACAGAAGAACGTGGACCATGACACTCTGTAAGAGCCCGAAGCCCCAGCCATCATTTGCCTTGCTTGGGACGAGCCTTTGCTGCACTATTCTTAGCATCGAAGTGTGCTAGTTTGCTTCAACCATCGCCGCGGTGTCGCGCGCACGGAACGCACGCAACAACGCAACAAGGGTGGGATAGAGCCTTTCTGGCCCAGATCATAGGTGTGAGGAGAAAGGGAAGAAGGGCCCAGTAGTCAGCTAGTCACGGTACGCCTCTGTACAATGTAAGCATTTGTGTGAGGATCTGGAAGACGTAGGGTATATAATTTGCGGTACTCGGGGATTGCTTCCCACTTTGAATATTGAACAACCCTGGGTTCCTCGCGATGATGCAGAGAATGGAAACGAGCCGTTGCACCACGTTCACCTATCCTTCGCCCAGTCCCTGTTTTGCCATTACGATCACCCTTGTGACACCTGGTCCACCACGGTTAAACTCGCACGGTCTGGGGAATGAAACTACAGACGCACACTGCATGAGGAAATCATTTCCTGCGACTCGCTCGGACTCGATTGTGCTTCAATCTCGGCAAGGAGGGTGTTCAGGAGTTGAAGAGCGAACGATTGAACGTCCGTGGGTGAAAACTGAGAAAGAAGTGGGAAACGTACATCAGCGTCGTGCCAGTGGAATCGCCCACTGCGGCCACGCACATGGACTCGGACACTGGCAAGATGCGGTTGAGCGCCACTGCGGCGTACGTGTATAACACCACATCATGTAACTCGAGACGACTGGAGAGCAGGGGCAGCACGGAAACTAGTAGCTGTTCCTTAGTGAGCTGTTTAGGATAGAGGTGAGCGTGCGAGCGCCGGGTGCATGGTCATCACGATTAAGAAGGACCTTCACGCACCTGATAGCGGAACGTGTACTACATGTACAGGTACCAGATCGCATCGACCTGCAGCACAGGGTGTACACTGCCAGCACCCACCTGAAGATTGCGATAGCCTGAGATATTTTCCGCAAACCACTGCACGATGTCCACGTTCGGATTCGTAGCCGTCACACCTTGCTGTGGGTGTGCCAACCACCGTCAGCCTACTAGTCTTGGCATGTGTCGGGGATCGTCACGTACCGTCAGTGTCCCACTAGCCTCGAAGAGATATACCGCAGCATCTTTATTCTTCCAGGCACCTTCATCGCTCTGCGCAGCCTCCGTCAGTGCATGAGAAATCCAGCATTAATCACACCTGCTGCTGCCTGGCGTGGGCCTAAGATCTTGATCCTAATCCCACAAGCTAACTTTTTTCTCCAGTCCAGTAGCTTTCAGGAATTTCTTAGGTCCCAAAGTCAAAAGGCTGCTATGGGATGCAATATGTTGGTATTTTCACGTGAATAAGACAGGCAATAATCAGAATGGTAACTAAGACAGTCGAGAGCATGTAAGCAGAGCAAAAGGAAAACATTGCACCAAAGCAGCTAGCTACCGTATCACACCCCCTTGCAAGCAGCAATGCTCCTATCTATTCTTTCCAGGAAATCTCGCCACTGAGCGAGTAGCTCGGGGGCATCCACCAGTGCGGTTTCGTCGAGCCAAAGGTCATCCTCTGGGCCATATCCTTCGTAACGAACAAGATAGAGTATTCTCCCGTCTGAACCTGGAGCTTGCTTCACGATATGCGACAATGACCATGCGGGATCCGGATCTGAAGGGTCAACAGGGGGCGGGGCCGTGCGTTTCGTGCGCGCTCTTTTACGAGCAGCTTCAGCTACAGGGCACCATCCGGTTGGCAAAATCGCAGGGGGCGGAGGGGGGCGGTTTGCTGAGAAGTTGCGCCGACCAGCGATGTGTAGGCGACGCCCCTTAATCTCAGGATGCGCTTTCCGTGAGTAGACATCGCACTCGCAGAGCGAGTGCTCAAAATCGACAAGCGAGAGCTCACGGTGGGAGCCGATGCGGGGACGGCGCTCACGGGAAATGCCTAGGCGGGCGAAGTGCAAGTCTTGAGTTTGATGTAACCATGCCAGTGCTTCTCCATATAAGCCCTTCACTTCAGGCCCAAAGATTTTGGTTAGGCACGAGGTCGCGCCTGGCCCACAGACTGCCCAGTCCTCGGGATAGCGCAGCTTCGGGATCATATTAAGGTCGAGAAGGAGCCTGGACATGTCAGACCAGGGGGAAAGGCTAAACAAGAGAGGGATGGGGAGACGCACTGGAAGGAGAGAAATGCGCCCATACCCGGATACAAACTGATTCGTTCCCACGCATCGCTCAATTCGGACAGCTGAGCAAGTTGGCCGGGAAGGTCGCTTTCCATCATTACTTTGAGCAAGCGCAAATGATTCGCGTAATTGGCTTTGAGCTTTGTTCCGTCCAGTACAGTTCCACCAAGTTCTGGAGCCGGCAGGATATAGGAGGCACCATAAAGCTTGTTGTTCTGCCTGTACTCTTTGTAGAGAACAGTTTCATACGCAACGAGGTCGAAGGCGTGCCACGTTAATTCCCCAAAGTGGTTCAAGAGTAGTTCCCACGTGGAGATACGATTGAAACAGCGGAAGAGGATCACGCGGAAGCACGTTTCGTGAAGGTCTTGATCGCCCTTTCCGATGACGTTGCAAATGATATACTGAGTAACGCGATCGTAGATACGAAAAACGTTGGTGAAAGCATGCTGGCGCAGAATGGGATCGTCAGTCCACGGCCATGGTTGCCCCGCGAGTCGTCGTTGGTGAATGGCATGGCGCTCTGCCATCCATTGAAATAAGGTGTCAATAACCGGGGATAGTTTCAGCTTGCGACCGGCAATATCCACGATGGAGCCAGGACCGGGTCCAAAATCCTTTTTGGTCGTTGTGGTTCGTGACTGTGATGTTGACGGGGTTGAGGTGGCAGAGAAGTGCGCCATGATGGTGGTGCAAACGCAACGAAGGAAGTAAGTTGACGAGTCTGACGGGATCCGAGCATCGCGTCGCGAGACAAGACGTGGCGGCGAAGGCGTCAATTATGTAATCCAATTCATTTACAAAAAAAAAATTAAAAAAGGGCAACAACGCCACCACGTGATCGCTTCGTAGTGATTCATCTTCGGCGTCGGCCTCATAAAAGTGGCGAAGTTTCGCAACACCCCCCTTGGTATATTGGGATTTAAAAAAAGAGGACGAAAAAAAAGCTCTTACGGATCTTGAGATCTCAGCTTCGATCTCGAAGAACATCCACCTAATCAGGAACATCCGATGCCCGGTGCCATGCGGGCATCAATGGAACAAACTTGGTTTACCTCGCAGTTACAGACTCATTCGTAGCAATATATTTTTTGCTTTTACAGTACCCTGCCGAGAGCACTGTTATAGGCTGATAAGACTGCTGTTGCCGTCCTTCGTTCTCTCTCCTATTTACTTCGCGTTGCCCATAACTCTGAGGGTGCGTGCTTCTCGCGAAAATAATACAAGGTTCATGTCTCATCCCTTGCTTTGCCCAACAAGATCCCCACTTATCTCCCTCCTCGATCTCCCTCTTGAGCGCCCAAAACTCTGTACGTCTCCCTCTCCCAATATTTAACGTCACTTACCTCTGTCCTTTCAAGCCCGTTGTTATGGTATGCTCGAGTCAGGTGAAACCTCCATTGCGCCTCAAGACCAGGCTCCCTTGACTAAGCGCTCCCGCAAAATCCTTAACTGTGAGCCATGTCGAAATAGCAAGCTCAAATGTGACCGGTGCGGCCACCTTTGTTACACCCTATCCCCCCGCTGATGTTTCACTGCAGCAACAGGCCTTGCTCGTCCTGCGTGCTCCGAGGCGAGTATGCCACTCCCATTTACGGCGTTGCGATCTGACTTGATCATAGGCCATGCATCGCTTTGCTATTCTGCTGAGGATAAGGATCCATCGACTAGTCCACGAGGGTCTCCTGTGGCATCGTACGTCCCCCGTACTCGCCTGCCTATCGCCTCGTATAATCCTCTTACTCGCTTTGATATCACTAGAATTGAGCCACCGTCCACGAGCACGGTTAATGCCACCTCTGAGTTTAGAAAAATTCGCCAGTCCCTCTCGCTCCTCGAGTCCCACCTGATCACGATGCAACGTGCACCGAGGCCACCACCTGATGTACTGCAGAGCGAGACGCGGACACAGCCTCAGCGGGGTCTTTTGGCTCACTTGAGTGCTCCTTTGTCCTCGTGGCCAACGCAGCTGAACCCGGGAGTCGGGCCGACAGGCTGGATATCCTATCTGGGTATGCGGGTGAGTTTTATATTCGCCTCCAACGAGCACGGCGACTAATCCACATCCGACGCCCGACATCTAGCCACTCCCAGATCAACAAGAAGAATCACCATCAGCGGGCCACCGGAGTCCGAAAGCACTATTGGCTAGCTACGAGCAGGACCACGACCTCGTCCGGTTGATGCCTCCACTCGCCGTTATCGATGCCCTCCTTGATCATTATTTTGAATACTGCACGTGGTTGCACCGCCCGGTTGATGCAGTCGCCTTTATGAGGCGTTGGTCAAATTACAAGTCGGGGGTTTGGCCCTGCCGTGTCACGCTCGCTACTGCTTGTGTTTTACTTGCAACTGCCGTATTCCACCTACCCGATGGACATAGTGTATCTCCGGGCCATCCACCAGTGCGCCCTGAGCTCAGTACACGCTGCTACAACATTTCCCTCATGCTCATGGAGCGTCATGGGCCTTCGACTCCAGGAAGAGATCTTGATCGCATCGAGTTGCTACTCGCCCGTGCTTACTACCTCACTCTTGTGACTGTTGACTCTGAAGAGCTTTGGCTACTGCGAGCTGAGCTTGTAGCCGTTGGAACTGCGATAGGCCTACACAGAGACCCCGGCTCCTGGGGTCTCCCCAGCAATACGGCAGAGCGCCGCCGCATGGCATGGTGGAACATCGTATTCATTGATCGGTAGGCCCCTCTCTCGTTATCGCCCTATTCATTCGCTTAACTTGATGAACAGATGGCATGCGTTTATGTTTGGCCGTCCGTACGCTATATCATCACGCCACTTTGATACCCAATTACCGGCAGCCTACAACACTGTAGATGATAAGTCCTCACCGGTGTACACGGTACACATACTATTCTTCAGGCTAGCATATCTCATGGGAGAACTCATGGACGCCACCTCTTTACGCCCCGTGCCCTATGGAACTATCCTGGACCATGATCGACTTTTGCAGGAGTGGCTCGAGGCCTTGCCGGCTGACGTTGTAATGGATGACGTTGCGCTCGCGCAGAGTATTACGGCACCTCTTGCGGCAACAAGGCGTGCCGGAGTCCAGGGTGCTGCGCTACGGCTGGCATTCTTACATGCACGTTTTGCGTTGCACCGCGCGCATACTGGTGGTACTGGGGCGTTGTGCGGTGAGACACCCGAGATAGCGACCAGCATGGCACTGGCCGTCCATGCTGCGAATGCTCTTCTAACCACCGGAACCCAACTCCACCCGACATCACTTGGCCCACACGCCGCCAATATAGTTGCCCACCTTTCATCTCTTCCACAGCACGTCTGCGCCGCTGCCGTTTTCCTCACACTCCTTATCGCCGAGAACCCCACCCGGCTGGATTTTCAGCCCCTCCGGACAAGCGTGGCTCATGCTGCCGCTGATCTCACCCGCTTTGTGGGACGTCCATTTGCCGACAAAGCATTGAACGTCCTTCGAGCTCTGGAGCCTGCGTACGCGGAACCACCCATGCAAGATGACGAGAAGGCGCAATCGTTGCGTACGGCGAATGCATTAGCCCGCGCACGTGCGGTGGTCTTCCTAGCGCAGCAGCCATACACACCCGTGACATCTCCACGACCTGGATGGCAGCCGGAATCGTCCGTCTCACCCGGCGAGGTATTGCCACCGCCTGTCTTGGACATCTCCCAATCTCCGCAGGTTATGTGGGCACCCGGCCGAAATTCCCTGCAGAATCCTCGCAAGCGGGCGCGTCTTCAGGGCCCGACGCCTCTCATGTCAAGTACTAGTTTCTCTGCGCCCCCAACACCGAAGTCAGATTTATCCTCTTTTATCATGTCTCCCACACAACACCCAAAACCGCACATGCACTCCCAACAGGAGCTACAGGGGCATGTCGCCGGTCCGAGTCCCCAGTCGGCCCCCGTCCTGAATTTCGAGCAGGCTTCTGGCCTTCCCGCATTTAAGGATCCGAATACAAATCCAGATAGTATGTGGAGCACTTCTATTGGGTTCGAAAAGGGTGAACTCGGCCAATTTTTCGAGGAAATGGACGATGGAAAACGTGTTTCACAGCTTGGACAATGAATTTAATACATGTATAATTGTGATTTGCACCTGCACTATTCCCCACCGTAGCCCATTGAGCTCGGCAAGTACTCTAGGACCCCACCATGTATTCGTTTCTGTAGCTTATTTATTTATGACTCAGCTTTCCCACACCGTGTTCTTTCGCATCAGGCAAGGCCTTCTTTCCAGATAAGTCAGGTGGAGCAAATGCCTACATTTGATAGGAGCCGCACTGGCAATTCTCTAAAAATACGCATATTTACTATAGTGCCTACCAGCGTGTTAAATCTACTTCCGCTTCACCAAACACACTGGGCTTTTGTATTTCGAAGCCTTCCGTTGGCGCATCGTCCGATCCATCCCGATAATATCCCGGAAACTCCCTCTTCAAGAAGCGCAAAATATGCCTGTTGATCTGCTCAAATTCTAGCAGAAAACCATCGTGCCCGTCCTGCGACTGGATCACAACGAGTTCCGCATCAGGAATCGAAACCGCGATCTCGCGTTGCTCCGAGAGCATGAAGAGCCCATCCGTCTCAACGCCGATGACAAGGGCACGTGCGGGGAGCTGCGCGAGCACGTCTGCTGGCAAGCCGCGCCCACGCGCAACATCGTGCGTATCGAGCTTGCGGGTGATGTGAATGTAGCAGTTAGCATCGAACCGTGCGACAAACTTGTTTCCTTGGTAGCGCAGATACGATTGTGCTGAGAAAATGGGGGCGGCGGGAGATGTTGATGTCATTGGCGAAGCACGTGGGCTCCGTAGGCCGTCGTTGTGGACAGCAAGGGCATCCGCGGGCGCCGTACGCGGAGAATGAGGTGGTGTGACGACTTCAGCTGCCGCGCCCTGGGCTGTGCGCTGTGGCGTGCGTCCGAATCGGCTCTCGAAGGAATCTCGCGAGCGATAGGTAAGTAATGCGGTCATACGGGCGGCGGCAAGCCCCGATGCCGGTTGCGTGGTATAGTAGCCACCTGCATATTCGGGATCGCTGTAGATGCTTTGTCGCTGTGCCTCACCCCAGCTGATGCACCAGGCAGAGTGACGTGCAGATGTAGCGATCGGGATGATTTGTCGAACGTATCCCTTTGGTGTGCATAAAGGCCATTCCAGTACGGCCATGCCACCCATAGAGCCGCCGATTGCTACTGCAACCGAGGACACGCCAAGATGGTCAAGCACAAGCTTGTGCAATCTAGTACCCAAGATCTTTACAAAACCTCTTTGAGATAACCAATCGGTAGCTCACCTAATATCGTCCCGGATCGTTGTCGCCGGAAACTCCGGCCCATAGGGCTGTCCTGTGCTTGAATTCGTCGTGACGGGTGATACGGTACCATACGGAGAGCCCATCACATTGATGCACACAATGAAGAAACGGATTGCGTCAAAAGCCTTCCCTCGTCCCATAAGTGGACCCCACCTTGAATGAAGTTTGGTCAAGATCACAATAGAGGATACATAGACAGGGTTTACCAGTCCTCAACGTCGGCACTACCAGTAAAGGCGTGACAAATGACCATGACGTTGTCGGCAGTTTCATTAAGTGATCCCCAAGTCTTGTATGCGACAGGCACCTCTCGTAGAACCGCACCACATTCTACTTGAAATGAGTCGACATTGAATACAGATTGACCTACTAAAGAAGATAATTGATGAGAAGTCATCTAGTCAACGATAACTATGTCATGTTAGTCATTGTCGATGACCTCATTTAACACGTTGGCTTATCACTCAAAAATAAATAAATAAACACCCACCATCGCTTCCCAGTGCACACTTTACTCTCTGTCTAGCTCAGTCGCGGTATTTCACTTCCAAGTCAGCCGTCCCAGTTATTGAGTCGCTCCCTTCATGATCGATGATGGGTGTAATTTGCCACATCGGTACCGCTACTATTCTCACTCTGGGTGTCCTTGTTCCATTCTGGGCTATCCGTAACCGGTGTGCCAAGTGGCGATTGCCCCGACCTGAGGTTGTACCCCCCGGAGCAGAGCGAGTCCTGATTCTAGGGGCATCCAGCGGCATCGGTCGCGCGCTCGCTCATAGATATGCAGAACGAGGTGCCAAAGTCTGCATAGTTGCGCGTAGGAGCGCAGAATTGGAGGTGGTCCGATTCGAATGCGAGGCCATTGCCCAGATTCCGGACTCGGTGTTCAGCACCTGCTCAGACTTCACACGTGCCGAGGACCTGGTCACAATCAGGGAAAGAATAAGTGAAAGTGAGTTCGCTGCCCTGGGTCTGACCTTGATATCTCATACTCTTCTTGCCAGAGTGGCACGGTCTCGATACGTTGATCGTTGTTGCTGGCGTTTCTGCCTTGCGCCCTGTCCTGGAAATCGCTGGTGTGCAGGGTCTATCCGTAACACAGCCTAGTCCGGATGGTGTACAGCGAGTCGCAGACGTTGCTCTGGCCGCAATCAAAGGAAACTATCTAGGCCCATTGCTCTCCGCTGTGACAATGGTCTGTTTTCCATCCTACTTGGACCTTAGCATCTCTAATGACATCTCAGATTCCTTTTATGCGGGGAACAAGTGCCTCGCCTTCCGTCCTCCTAATCTCATCCCTCGGTGCTATCATACCTGCACCGACTCGCGCAATCTACGGGTCAAGCAAGGCCGCTTCCTATATCCTTTATCAAGCGCTTTCTATTGAAAACCCCTCTGTGGATTTCTCTTGTGTGCTCCCATCCACCGTCGAGGGTAACTTTCGAGCATCCGCGGTGGACGGTGGGCCAATACGAGAAGCAGATCCAACTCAAAGCGGTCTAAAGTGTGAAGTTATTGCGGAGCGTTGCATACGTGCAATCGATGCTCGTGAGAGGACTATTTTTATCCCTTCATTTTACCGACTCGCTCAATTGCTGTGGTGGCTCTGGCCATCCTATGTGGAGCGCAAGGCGCGTCAGAAATACAAGTTCACCCCAACATGATTGCCAAGTTGGCAAGTTCGTCACTTAGAATACGCTCTACTGTTATCTCCTATCTGTAGTTGCACCAGGAGATCGTGCAGTGAAATCTCGCTGTCAAGTTTGGGGATCCAGTTGATATAAGTCTCGCCAAACAAAAAGATATCTGAGATTGCAAGGTGGGCATACAGGTCGCCAGAGGTTGGTTGCTGGCTGAGGCCCCCGACATTCCATTGCCGTCATATCGGGAGGACGACTTATTAGCTCATGTAAGTTTTCAGGTTGCAGTAATATTTTCATTACTAGAGTCCAGTCGAGCGATTTTGCCGAGCCCGCCACGAGGCTCGAACGTCAGCTTTGCGTTCACTTTATGGTGCCTATATCGGATACGCCAAGAACCGGGAAGGAAAAATTTGAAACTGTAGGAATCATGCTCAAATATTATGTCGATTGCAACCTGGGAGGAGTCGAGGATAGTGGCTATGTTGTTTGATTGTGTTATTTGATCGGGGGTTACCAAGGGAGCGAAGGGAAAGTCCACAAGTATGGGCCTTGTTATCCCGCCCGACGATCGGTTGTGCACAGACCTCGCTCAAAACAGGGCCCGAATAGATCTCGATGAAGCTCTCGCATCGCAGCGTTCCAAGCGACCAGTCGCACCTGGGCAGTTCTTCGGGGTAAGAGCGATATCATCGCTGGTTCTTTTAGTTCAGCGGATAAGCCCTAGTACATACTACTGTAGACTATACAGGATTGTACTGCGCTGCTGTGACTATTATGACATACTAAGCCTTTGTTCCGGACCTGCGAAATGTACATTACGTCCAGGTCTCGTCTCGGAGCCCAGGTTCCGGAATCCGGAGGTGGTGTCACGTTTCTAAGCCCTCAGTGTGTACGTATATCAGCATATGGAAGGGGTGCCACTTCGCATGGAGGCTCCACCGCTTCGAGACATGAAATGATGGTAATTGGTTCGCATACGGCAAGGGCCCCGGGCAAAGGGCACGGTGGCACCGAAGACAGAAATGAGACAATTATCCCGACTCCCCACTGCGACCCATAGAGCTACCACCCGCCGCCGTGGTTCCTAAGTGGAGACATGGCGCACAGAATAGACACCGTGACGCAGGTGAGACCACTCAGCTCAAGCCATACCTCGACCTGCGAAGAGTCAAAATACGTTTTTCTCTTTGCGAATCTAACATTTGGTTTGGAGTGGTGGTTCGCACCACCCCGTCCATCTTGACCTATGCGGGGTTGAAGAAATTAGATCAAGTACCGCCAGTGCAGAGACAGCCGAATCTAACCTGACTGATTTTTCGATTCCGATCTCACGCGCTCACGGCCCGCATCTGATCAGCGTATTTCATGAATGGGTTTGAGAAAGAAAAAAAAACGATTTCTTCATCTTAAACAACATGTCGCTTGCAACGCACCCCGCCACACCGCCGCTAAATTTTAGTAGCCCGTGGTCATTTTTGTACCACCAGCTCCACGTTCATGGTACAGTACATCCGCCGTAGGACCTTCTAATCACCTCTGATTGAGTTTAAGAGCGGAATTTTTTCGGAGCTCGAAGAAGCCGGATAACTTGTTCCAGCCTACTTGACGTGGCATCGTCGACGCAGACTCGAGACATCTAAACGCCACGCGTCACGTTCTACCGTAATACCCGGCCCGCTTTCGTCGTCCGCTATGCTTCGGTGTGGCTTTGAACTCTCGAAATTACGGACTCTGTTTGCCTCATCAACGGTTGCTATGTTCCGACGATATCGCAAGCTTAAGGGCCTCCCACATGTTGAACTTCGTAACCTATGCCGAATCGCCGAAACTCCGATGACGTTAAGCCTTTGGTAAGCGGCTCTCCTCCAGTCAGGCTCCCTCCATTTCAGCTTGCGACAGGCTCAAAGCCCTGGTTCTGGTATCCTGGTTCCGAAGAAGGTCATGGGAGTGCTATCAGGGCCCAAACACTCCTGTCTCTTCGGATCCTCTCCATTTTTGCTGCATATGGTGCCATCCGCTTCCGTGCTCTAATCCTTTCCCGATCGTACATCTCTCCCCCGGCCCCTGGCACGTTACTGATCGTGTAAATCAATCCTTCTATCATTTCGGAATGACCGGAATGACAGAAGTGCAGAGTCCCTTCTGCAAGGCGGCTCCATCTCTCTTGTCGCATGCTCCAGCCTCGAAGGGGCAAGTAAAAGTTCCTCGTGATGACCTGTTCACTCTTTCGGCATCTGGCCTTCTGATAGAGATCCGC
The DNA here is from genome assembly GCA_003314065.1 of Lactarius sp. MG50. Classification (NCBI taxonomy): domain Eukaryota; kingdom Fungi; phylum Basidiomycota; class Agaricomycetes; order Russulales; family Russulaceae; genus Lactarius; species Lactarius sp. MG50. The sequence goes on along the minus strand of QLOZ01006071.1, from coordinate 14,106 downwards.
ACATCGAATTATCACTTCTGACTCTGCTTTTCTATCTCAAGCGAGTATTAGCCCTCAAAATTTGACTAAACCCCTGCCTTTTTCATTGTCTTTGCGTCGTCACGTCAACCAACGCGCCAATTTTCCCACAGCACAATCGTTCTTTGTCAGGACCCACCACGTTTAATAAGGTTGATGTTATGAGGATTTTGACTTCTCTCCTTATGTCGTCGTCATATGCGTTGTTATTGAGCAAATATCGTTCATAGGAGGGTTCCGCCTTCGCTCCTGTAGTCTCGGTGGTAATCTACGGATTCTCCGTGACCATAATCTCGGCCTTTTTTGACCAAGTGTGAAACGATGAAACAACTAATGTTTTAATGGACGAAGGCACTTCTGCCGGCCACAGGGGCGGGCAATTAACATGAAGTACTGACCAATGCTCGGGCTCCGAATATGTGACCCTTGTCCTCAGACGGGGGCGGCGGATTGAGAGGTATAGGGGCAGCAGCGGACCTCAACCACGCGAAGACTGCGTCATCATCGGAAATTAACGGCGAAACATTCGTGCACAAGGTTGAGAAAGACGAGGTCGCTTGAGGCTATGCTGTGTAACACTGTCCCAACACCGAGAGGGTTCTGGACGCGCCAGCGCAGACGAGGTCGTGGTTCAAAGATATCAGAGGTTGTCCGGGCCACAGTCCAGCCAGGGCCAGGCTCGAGTACTCAATGGGTTGAGTATTGCGCCAAACATGTATCCAGACCGTACGTCGTTCCCCACAAAGTGACGTTGGTACTTGACGAGCTGGCACGCCCTATTGATCGTGCAATTCACCTCGTTTCGAAGAATCTCCCCTTCCCTTACTCCGAGAGAACAATAGCGCTACCAATTACGAGAGACCGGATCTGCGATGTCGACGCAGTACGTGAAACGGGCGAGGGAGGGGAGGGAAGAGGGGCTATGGAACTGATGTCGGAGTCGCGAGAATGTTGTTGTCCATGAATAGATGACCGTGCTTCGGTCTAGAGAAGCCGTTTTGCAGTCTGGGCCTGAGAGCATTGATGAATGTGGCGTTCGCAAGAACCTGTTGTTCAGCGGGCTTCTTATCGGACTCGGACACGTGGCTCAAACAAGGGTCTTACGGGGGCTCTGAAGCTGAAGGAGAGATTCCAACCCAATGCCGCTGTGTGGCAATTGATCGTAGTCGTGCCAAGAGCCAAGATACTGAGAGGTCCAAACGGCCGCCGGCCGCACTACCCCCCCCCTCCCACAAAAAAAATGGTACGTCAGTCATTCTCCGCCTCAAATCTAACATTTCTGGGGTAGCTCAGCTCGACAATAATATATTCATCTGTGAGCGAATCGCCGAAAGGACATACATCCAATCGATACTCCACGAATGTAGATGCTAGCGGCTGGCGGACAAAAACAAGTGGATCGGTCTCATGCAATGTAGAAAAACAAGTTTCGGTCTTCTTCATCCCGTCGAAGGTACTCCTGTTCCACAAGCCCGTCGATTCGTTGCTTGATGCTCGTGATGTCGGGAACGAAGTGCCGCCGCACGGCTTCAATTGTCTCGGTTTTGATTTGCTCGTACGTGAGCTGCTTACGCGCCTTCATAACACGCACAATCGCCGCATCAAGGTAATGTTTTCGGTCACCTTCAACGGCGCTCTGCATGCGCCGCGACTCCTCAGGCTATGGGAGAGGGTCTTCGAAACAGAGTATCAAGTAGAGGGTGAATTACTTACAGTCTCTTTCACTTGAATAGAATTGATATGCACCTTCGCGCGCGGGTCCTCAAACGCATCGTTGAACAAAAACACGTCTTCGTCGTTTACATCCTTCCCAGCGGGGCGTTTTTTGAGTACCTTTTTCTTTCCGCACGCTAAGCTTTGGAGTGTGCGCCGTAGCTCTGCGTCCTCTGGAGAAAGGGGGGAATGCAACATGTCTATCGGGAACCTATATACGGGTAGGCAGCACAACGCACCAATATCCGTGTGCAGTTTCACGTCAGCAAATTGGATTTCCGTCATGTCGTTGAAAAGTAGGAGAACAATTGCCTGATAGAGCGACACTGAAAGTTCCTTTTGTCCCGCTGCGAAGCGGGCGCGCAAGGTGACCGTGCCGAGAGCATGATTCCACTCGATCTTGTGGCCCTGATGCTTCTCACTGTAGAAGGTCGCAAACGCATCGAGCTCCCTTTGCATCTATTGGCACTGGTGAGGGAACAAATTTTTTTTAAAAAAAAAAGAGGGAGAACACACGGGGCCAGGGATTATTACGTCCTGCGCCTTGCGCGAAGAGAACGGCCAAAAGCTCTGTTGTAGGACCATTGCGGTGAGCTTCTGCTCTGCTGCACGCTCAGGCCCCAGGCATTCGTGATACTCCCCCATTGCGTCGCGCGATAGTGCGAGATCTCGAAACATATGGTCTCCCATACCAAACTCGGGATCATACTCTATGTCAGAGGAAGTCCTCTGAGTATGCGGGAAACTATGCGGCGCTCAGATACGCACCCTCCTTGAGCTTTTTGAGCATCGCCTTTTCCGCATCGTCGCTTGCGCTGCGGCCAAGTAGGAGCCGCTTTGCCAGTGCGCGATGATAGAACGCACGGAAGACATCCTTGTCTGCTGTGAAGCGGTACAGAGCAAGGTCGGCGTCGAGTTGTTCGTTGAATGACTCGTCGCTGGCAGAACCCTGGCCCTTGCGCATGAGTTTGTCGATATGGTGAGCAATCATCTCAGCGGGCTTGTTGTGGCGATTTTTGAAGCCACTAGTAAATGCGTCTTGCAGTGCGTATTGAAAGTCTTTGGTTAGGGACGAGGAGGAGACGGTAAAAGAGAGTGCTAGTGAGGCATTTGACTTGAACACGAGCAGTCGCTCTACCATCTCCTCGTCTTTAACAACGTCGCATACGATCTCAGCGACTTTGGCCTGTGATCGGATGAGAAAGATGTGAGTAGAAATAGATGCGTGACCTACGGCCACGAATGATTTGAATGCGTTGACAAGCTTGGGGAGCTCAGCGACGCGGTCGAAGAGAGCGTTGAGCGTTCTGAGCTTCTCGGCGTCGTTGTTTTCCATGAGCGGCCCAATTACTGTGAGGTCTTTGTCAGAAAAACCCAAGTATAGGGGAAATTGTACCTACCACCACCTGCTAGCCAGTCCAAATGACCAAGTAGAAGTGACCTTTCTGTTGTTGCCTGCACAGCGTTCCAACTTGTGTCAGGTAAAACTGCGCGAGCACGAGAAGTTTCCTCGGCCGTCTTGGTAGCACAATAGTCAAGGAACGTGAGCGGATCATCCGATGGACGAGACCTCTTTTTGGCCTGGCTAGTGTAGTACTCGCTGAGTAACTTCACATATGGAGACTCGAAACGAGCATTGTACTGTGCATGAATTCGAAGATGGCGAATGAGTGTGCCAATGTAGGGTCGTGCGGGGTGCTCAGTCCTGCGTCTGGATTAGTGGGGTGTGGCTGATGGGAAAACTTGACGGACTTATTTTGCCATTCCCAAGTGAGCCATTCATTTACGACTTCACCCAGGCGCTCGTGGAGACGGGGATCATAAAAGATACGCGATAACAAGAGACTATTCGCCTGTTGCCTACAATGGGGTCAGTTCATGAAATTAGAGTTCTTGAGTGAGGTTAGTACGGACTGAGTCCCTTTGGCTTCCCTTGTGTGTATCAAATATCCGCGGTCAAGATAGGCCATTACGTCTTCCAACAGTCCAACCTGTTTCTCGAACCATGTCAAGGCCTGTGCGAACGGTAATGCGAACCCAACGCCTTCTGAAACATCGTCCGCGAGTCCGCGTTCAAGACGAGCCACAGATTGATCGAGTTCAATCTTCAGCATGTCGGCGAGTGTCTCCCCCTTGTTGTAAATGACGACGGAGTCTCGGCATAGCGCAAAGATGCGCTCATATGCGAGTGGAAGGGCCTCAGTGGCATCACGAGTGAGAATGATGCGCATGCAGCGCCGAAGGAGGGCAAGGGAGTCATCAATATGGGGTCGCCTACGGGGTTGAGCTAGGATAGAGATTTAAGACGAGAGTTCAATTGGGAGCAGCACCGTGACTAGGACTTACAAAGTTCACCAGATATGCTAACCCGAACTGGACCTCCTACGACTATCGCATGAGAAGTAGGATGTACACCAGCTCTGGACCGTGATGCTGATCCTGAGTCCGAGTCTGCTTCTAAACGAGCGACTTTGCTGAGCGGAAGGCTGGACAACGTAGTATGGTTGTCATGGACAGTAGGCCGAAGAGCGGTAAATCCGTCAGATATTGAAGGAAATGTTAGGAGGGTGACCAGATCTGTCATTTATAATGCAGTGAATAACCAAAGCTGAACAATATTCGAGCTTTGGAGACAGTTCGACAGTTCAGATGATATCTTATCTTATCTAAGCAACTCCGGCGGCATCGGCAAACTCATGCGCTGGAACACTGTTTGACAATGCTACGGACCTTGAAGCCCTCAGCATCACATATAGCGCGCTTTGCGCAAACGTACACCTCTCAAAGTTCACTTGTCCAGCCGCGGCGATGGCAGAGTAATGTCACTGACTATGTGTCGAAGTATTCTGAGAAGCTAGAAAATGTTGCTCAACAGTGAGTTTTCTTTTTTTTAACACCCTTCCAGGTGATATCCTTAGCGGAGTCTCATGCTTGTATTGGACAAAACAGACTAGGAATCACCGTGGAGGAGCTTCGTACCCGCGTACGTGAGCAGGAGCGTGAACGAGAACGGCAAAAGGCCATCGCGGCGGAGGCATGCGCAGCGGAACGAGCACTAAAGCAGCGGGATGAACAACCGGCATCTACGCAGGTACCACGGCCTCCTGTCCCACCCATACGCAAGGATAGCTCTCCCGTCAAAGTCTGTTCTCTCTTCAGGTTTATTCCTTGACACTGATAGACGCGTTGGCAGCCGTTATCTGGAATACTTAATACAGAGCGCCTGCTGTCGAAACCGCACACGGCAGAACAAGTCTCCGCGTTGTGGACAGCCTTCCATGCCTCACGGTCCGGCGGCACAGGCCGCGGTTTCATCTGCGCATCCGTCCCGCGTGAGACTTATGACTCAATGCTCAACGTTGCGCAGCGTTACCCAACATTTGTCCTCCCTATCCCTCGTGGGACGACTATGAGGGATGCGAACGACGACAACTCAAAGAAGGCCTATGAATTCTTCGTCCTTCAGTGGGGTTTTTACGATGTGCCGCCTCCGCCCTCCACTTTCTCCGATCCATTCACACCACCATCCAAGCATGAGAACTCCGCAAACCCACGCGTGGCAACGGCGATTTTTACACCCTTGCTCGAATTCAAGCTCCGTCAGACCTTCGCAACTCCTTACCTTGTGCTAACATTCTATCCCGAGCTTGCCTCGTCCCATGGCCTCGTACTGATGCGTGGCGAAATCACGCCCTCTGCCGCCAAAGAGTCGACCATAGGAGACTACTTGTTGAGCCAACAAGATGCACAGCTCCTTGCGCATGGGCTACAGCGTTTCTACTTGTGGGGTTCGGGCGATGAGAGAGAGAATCTTTTGCGAGATTTTCACGAGAGACCAGGCGAGTTCAGATGGGAGGAGCTGCTAAAGCATAGTGACATTGGAGTCTAAACTATACCTCGATCGACCCCGAGCAATCTCCTATTAGCTATCTATATAGTCCCCCCTCACTACTATCATACAATAGAGATATAACACAGAAGCATTGCATGAATAGAACTATCAGAACGTACCATACACTCTTTATGTGCCCACGTGGCAGATAGACTCTCTGACCTACGCGTGCCACTGTCTCGACGTACTCAGCGTACGCGTTTTCATCTACGCGAGCCAAGAGAGCTACTGGCAGCGGGTGTAAACGACATTCACTCGGCATCTAGTGCCCATTTGATAACTGTCTGGAATGGGGTAGAGGGGTTTATGGCTCGCCCGCCAACGGGCTGCGAGTACTCGGAGCAATGAGCAAGCCCATCCATCTCCTTTGCACTCGCGCGGGAGCGACGTGCTAGTCTATTGCTGAGGGGTAGAGCAAAACTGTCGACCGTCATCCCGTCGTCGGCGCGTTGAGCATGAGCGCATTTACTGTGGGGACTTGATGCATTCCTCGATATTCCCACCAGGGCGGATGTCCGAGGGACCCTGTGCCTGAGAGTAATGAGATGACATTGGTCACACCCTAAGTATATAGTATCATCTGGCTCAGCGGGGCTGGGGCTCCCCAGGCAGTCGACCTACGTTACTCATCAGTGCGTTGGATTCGGCTGTGCGGCGTGGCCTGGTTTCCTCCAGAATATCGGGTCCGGGCACAGACCAAGGGAGACCAAGGGGGCAACAGGTAGTGTTGGTCTGATAGGAGGAGATGCTGGACGGATCTAACACGCTTCCTCCCGGCTGCCATCCTTTATTTGGGACAAGGTTTCGTTGCTCCTGTGAAAAGCTAGACTACAACGGCCGTTGGCGCCAGTTGGCGTGGTCAGGTGGCTCTACAGTAACCCCTAATTGACAAATCCAACTAGGCTAGGTCGATTCCCAAGGTCCCAGGGGAAAAATAATAAGCGCGTGGAATGTCCGATCGGGATCGGACAAGTAGACGTATGCCTGTGACTGAACGTTGGTAGAGGTTACATGCAAGACAGTCTCTGCAATGACTGAGCTCTGCAACCCAGAAAGTGAATGTGTCCTCATGATGCTCCTATTAACATGGGCAAAGGGCTATTGAAAGTGTACCACCTTTTACTCGGCCAGTAGCAGCGGCAGTAGTCAATGACGAAGTATGATCTATATATAGTTTCAGACGTCCTGGAAGATCCAACCAGTTGCGGCTGCTTGCCTCTGCTTTGACATAAGGTACAGTATGTTTGTGTGCGATCATGAACGTGTCTGTGCGCTTGTCGGCTAAACAAGGGCGACTTGGGCCTGGAACCAGTCCCCGAAGAAGCTGGTGAGAATAACAGTAAAACCCAGTGAACTGGCGACATGCAGCTCAAATATCATCTGGAAGGGAATGTTTTCTCCGCAACGAAGTTAGCAAGAACAAGAAAGGCCTTCAAGCTACAATAATAACGACGCGACGCGTCATGATCACATGCGAGAGTGTGCGTCATGTGATATGTGTTTTCGAGTGCCACTGAGCACACATTGAGGTCATCGAAGAGTCAGGGTCAACATTGAATTAAAATTGCACCCTCTTTACACGACCCACCAACATGCGTATTGTCATACTTGGTGGCACCGGTCCCACGGGCATTCTCCTCATTGAAGAGGCTTTATCAGCGAAGCACACCGTCGTAGTCTATGCCCGCAGCCCACAGAAACTCCCCACCCACCTGAACGAGCACCCCGACATTACGATCGTCAAGGGGGAGCTACAGGATTCCAACGCGCTCACCACGGCGCTCACAGGTGCGCACGCCGTGCTCAGCGCGCTCGGCCCCACTTTCGGAAACCCCTCGGGGACGCCCATTGCCCACGGCTACGCCGCAGTGCTGGAAGTCATGCGCAGCACGGGCGTGAAACGCCTCATTGCGCTCGGTACCGCAAGCATCAAGGACGAGCACGACAAGTGGAGCGTGGTTTATTCGGCGTTAGTCGCTGCCGTTGCTGTTGGCGCAAATTCGGCCTATAAGGACATTGTGGCCGTCGGGGAGGTCATCCGTGCGTGCAACGACATCGACTGGACGATCGTGCGCGTGCCTGTGCTGAAGAACGACAAGAACAGGGAAGTACGGGCGGGGTACATAGGAGATGACTATGCCGGGCGTGGATATACCCTGGCGAGGCTGGGTTTTGCGGTGTTCGTGATACAGGAGCTAGAGAAGGGCGAGTGGATAAGGCGGTCGCCACTTATCACCTCCGCTCCGGTCTCCTCATAGTTTCCAGATAGTACCAGATAGTAATTGTTCGAGTCCGCACATTTTTTCTATGGGATTGAAAATCTGAATGGACTCCCTCAGTCACTTCACAGGCTGGGGGGGGGTTATGTTTCTATCTTCTGGCAGAAGTTTGAAGCTTGTAGACTTCCGAATTCTGTCGCGGATGCAATCATGATTCCCTTCCGAATCAGTTACTGAAACCATTCTACCTGTCCCCCCGTTCCTTAAATACCACAGCAGGACGTCTACCTCTATCACGGCGTTGAATGTTAATCAAACATTCTGGCATACTTCCGCATATCCATCATATCAGAAGCAGATACGCAGCGGCGGAAAAGCGAGTCGTGTCCTTCTAGATTTGCCGTTCCCACACCGCCAATGGGGTTGGCAGCGGGCTGACCCAGATTTTGGTTACCGTGACTAGAATGGGCTTCTCCCGATAGCATACCACTAACAATAGCCCGCATCACAGCTGTTACCTCCGGGGGTAGTTGCCCGATGACAGACTAGTCATGTCCAAGTCGCGCTCACGTAAATTGTGGTATCACTCTGTGGTACGCAGCTTGCGGCCTCGGGTCGTTCTTTGGCAACCCGAGCTCGCTGTGAGACCGCTGCTAGATACTTGCTGTGGAGAAGGTTCTTTCATTAAGCAAATGACCACAATCATACAACGAAGCCGTGATGCCGAAGTCCGTTCAGCAACCCCTGATCCCTGCTTTGTAACTTCATTTCCGCTCTCTGGCCGCCGCATGCGCAGCACAGCAGCCCTACATAGAAGGAATAATTCATACAGATGATTCAATACGGACGAGAGGAAAGCGAAGTACGTACGTGTTTCTTCATCTGCTCAGTAGCCGATTCGGGCCGAGTGCGCACTCAGCCTCGCCGCGAAGAGGGTGGGCCCCAGGCCATGTTTTCATCATCCAGCATCTCGGCATGCTCTGGGAGTGTAGGCTAAAACGGTAACAGGATGCATTCAGCCAGTGGTCCCCTTTCGCACGAAGAACGGAAACCTACTTTACGGTTCCTGGAAGAGCGCTTAGTCTATGCCACGTTCATGAGTTTATTATTTTGCCAGATTCGGCGTTGTATTGTTGAAGGGGACTTTTGGTACTCACCGGTGAGGCGACTAATGTTTGTGATGATGACATCCTGGATAGATTCGAAAAGCAAGACGATTCAGTGCTCGTCGGACTTGAGGTACCTGACTGCTTATTCCGGCCCGAAGGCTTCTAGAGCGAGGAATGAGCAAAACGTCTCCCAACTACGTGTAAAAACGCCTACAGACCCTATTGATGAAGGGCCCATCTTTCCAAAATGGCATGTTGGGTTGTGGGGACAAGGAGGATGCGGTGGTAACTGGTGTGAGGTTGGGAGATATTGTACACGTTGAAGATGGAAAGCGTATCGCAATACTGAAATATCACACGGGGCGCAGATGTAGATAGGATCAGAATTGAGAAATTGAGGATAGAGGACAAGGGACCAAGTCTTAGGATGAGTGAGTGGATGAGTCGAGAAAGAGAAACCCCGCACCGAACACGATTTATACTTTCCTCGCCACCCTACCTTTTCAGTTAGCGCGCTTAAAAGCATCCCGGGTGCTGGGCGCAGGTGGAATATTACATATTACCCCGTCAAAGCTGGCTCCTTCCGCGCACTGCCCGTGGTTGGTGAGCCACCCAACACAACCACATTTCAGTATCCACCAGCACCCAAACACCGGGAACGTGCTAGGGCCGAGTGGGAAGGCATAGCAGATACAACTGAAAGTGGCGATTTATTGTGCACCGAGTGGTTCTATGGATTTCTGAGTCCTGGAGTGTGACCTACGGATCCACTGCAACCCCTCGCGCGGCGCTGGAATAGATTGACCGGGTGCCACCGTCTGCTACAATATGTAGTATCCGTGATTTAACTCACACCGGATGTAGTGCAATTTAAGTGTTTGAGCCGATATGGCGGCAGGTGGCGCGGGAATTATTGGCCAGTATCACAGTTCGCTTCTCTTTTTGTCTGGCGTCCAGTCAGGTGTGCGTATCTCGTGCTTGCACGTAAGTTACCTGCCGCTCGCAACTGTCCCACGCGCGCGTTGCTCCTGCCGCGGGGTAGAATATGGACATGTCAAACATGTCAAATGCAAGTACAGCATACTACAATTCAAGTTGGCAGACCTGCCAAGTACCGGCGGTGTCAATACAGTACACGAGTTGTAGCGCCGGATGTGATAGTAGATCCGTAAGTCCGCCAACTTTGACAGCATGAGTTCCGAAATGAACAAGGAACCCCTGCAAATGCGCTCTTGATTGTAATGCAGGATTACAAGACTAAAAGTGTGGTAACAACAGCATCGGTGATTGTATCATACATCAGACGCTCTTCGTTCGCTCGTGGGGTCATGTGTTGATGATGTTCCATGGATCAGTGCCTTCTGGCCCGACTCCGGGATTCACTCGTTTTTTTTTGCCTCAGACGCCATCTATGTAGCCATCAATCATCAGTGTGTGGCATGAGTACGAAATGTGCCTTTGCAGTTGAAGAAACACGCTCACCCCTTTCAACGTCTCTGCTGCGGACTTAGCATCGCCCGCTGCTCGATCTTTCGTAGAGCCTGTGGCGTGCCAAGAGTTAATAGATGTGAAAGAGGCACATTGTCACGGATGCGTACGAACCAATAGTCTGTTTCGTCTTCTCTGTCACTTGCTCCCCGGTCTCAGTCGCAGATGCAAGTCCTCGGCCAACCGACTTGTTAACCTATAACCCATGCGGTAGCATAAATTCACGTTGCTCTGGCGGCCCAGGAGGTATGCACACCTTGTCAGCAACTTCTGCGACTTTTTCTGTCGGAGTTTTCGACGTAATTGGAGACGCATGTAGTTGTCGGGCTGTTGGAAGCGACGAAGCACGAGCGATATATGCAGTGGTAGATCGTACAGGAGTGACAGAGATCGCGCGCTGGAACATGAACATGTTGGTGTGATCTATTGCCTCCACAAGTGCGGGTAAGGTGGTTTCCCTTTATACGGCACTAAAGTGTAGGTGAACATAGCGATGACGCATCTCCTCCTAACATTGTTGATACGATTGGGGAGCCTAATGACATCACGCGCCAACTCCGGGATTACGGTCACGTGGCTGTTCTCCGGGCACCCGGTGTCGTCCAAACAAGGATATTGGGATGTCGGTAGCAGTACAGTGGCGCCCTTCTTCATTCTCTGTAAGTTACACACGGAATTATGATTCCATCTAAACTTCGATCCGGGTCTATACTATTCCCGGTAGAAACTATTTTCCCCCGATTATTTGCTCCATCGCCTTCTGGGCGCACGCCGAATCGTAGAGCGGAATTCCATCCGCTCCTATCGTTTCGCTCTCCACTTCAATACATCTGACCCCAAGTTCCTGTTATTTCCGCAGGAGGATCAGTCGCCAGGTTCCGTCCGCATCGAGGTAGGAACACACGTACAGCCGCGAGCGTCACGTCGACATGCACTGCGCAACCACGAAGATGCACAATATGAGTCACGAATGCAGAGACAGGATAGGTCGTTGCCGCGTTGTCCGGGCCGAGGCCGTACGGGTCTTTTTGGTAACGCTCATTCAGTGTGCGGGCAATAGCTCTGGTCGTTCGGATCTAGTCAGCGGACTTTGAGGGCGTAACAGGAAGCAATAGCCAGACTGACTGAATATAGTTGACTGCGGTGTAGCCCTCAGTTTCGCGGTCGTTCTTCGAGTTTACTGAGAGCTGGCCTGGTAGGCGCCAGTTGCAGGGGGAACAGTAGGGTGCGTACTTACAAAAAAGGACCTTTGCGCGAAGAGAGCGAGAACTTGCGATAGCTGAAGCCACCCCACGCAGCGCGAGGCAGGGAATGATGCTGCCAATTGCCTCTAAGTTAGGTGCTTAAGACATTGGGGTTGAAAACGGACCTGGTCCAAAGAGACCCACACGAATACACCAGAACCTCATTAGAATCGAGGCCTGAGATGTATTCCAGGGTTGGCACAGGGTGAATCTCATGCCCGTATGCGTTAATGTAGTACAATCCTGTAAACGTAAAGCACTTATTTTCGACTCCGTTGCAACGAATTGTAAGTAGGGTGACATGCGTACTACTGATGGGTGCGCGGAGCCTTTCATACGAGTCCTTGGACTCGACGGCAAAGAGGATGTTCTGGGTTTGAGAGCTCACCGTCGGCGAGATCGTGTCAAAGCTGAGTGACGACAGGTACTCATCCTCATATGACGGAGGTCGTGCAACTGGGTGAGAGATTTCACACTGCCCGACGAGGCGTGTCCCGTCCATCTACAGGAGGAGAGAAGACTTGATAAGGACAATACAGACCCACGATAGCCTTACCAGTTCTGCGGCGATAGTAACGGTGTGGTTCGTTGCAATTGCCGGGACGATATTCGCCTGAATCTAGATAAGGCAGAGGGAGTGGAGAAAGTGACAAGGCACAAACTTGGCTATTGGTAATAGAAGAAAAGAGGAAAATAGCGGAGGGGAGGGAGCGGAAGAAAGACTGGGCGGCAGCCAGCAAAAAATTCCCGATACTAGACCGCAAAAAGGACTTAAGCTGACTAGACGTATGCTTCGTACTCACCTCCCATTCACGAACGAGAAGTTCTTATGCGCCCGCCGAAGAATCTCGCTTTCGAAATATACCAGAAAACCTGTGGGGCAACCGCATATGAACAAGAGGAGGACCGGACTAGCTGTCCCGACATATTACCTCGTATTATCTCTTTCCGATCTTCCGGTATACCAACCCACAAGGTACTCTTTCCCTCGACAATGGATCGCCACTCTGCACGCGCTGCCTGTTCTCCATCAATACCAGAGGGAAGGCGATGTGCCAGTAATGTTCTCAGCGCTTCTAGGGTCGTCCCAGGTGGCGCTGGTGGAATTAAGCGCACAAGCCGCGAGCGGATGTCACCTGCCGGTGTGAGCGATGCAGTATGCCCCGTTAAGACCAGCACTTAGGAGAAAGAGAGGAGATAGTACCTATAGAAGGGCCGCCTAACACGCGGATAATCTCACTTGAGGAACCCCCATCATCTGATACCGGAAGCACATAACAGGCTCGCACGAATGCTGCGCAAATCGCGTTGCACCCTGTGCCTCCGGATATGACAAGGTATGATGGGACTCCAGTAGATGCAAGGGTTTTCCCATGGGACTGCGCTATAGGTCCCTTTGTAGTGATATCTAGCTGTGGCCTCTGCGCCTGCGGAAGAGTATCTGCAGCGGTCAGAGCAGCGTTTATACTATGAAGAAGTGCCATGTAGGACGCAAGTGAGGATAGTCATACTATTTAGAGGAAGGGGCAACGAAGTAACCTAGTTACTATAACGGAATGACTGCTTCTGTAATCATCATTAGGTCAGCGCTCCCAGCGAAAAGGCGGAATGACCAAATCGGACTACTGTAAATTATCATAAATATGAACCATTCTGACTGTATCTGACTTTCTTGGCTACCGACTGCAGAGTCCTCCAGCAATCTGACCAAATCTGTTGCAAATATTTTGTGTCTGTCAGACATGGGCAGACTCAGGCTAGTGTTGCCGTGGCTCGGCTCGGCTCGGCTCGGCTCGGCTAATGCCGGCTTTGCCAAATAAGGACGAGCCGAGCCGAGCCAGCTGTGTGAGCTCGGCTCGAATCGGCTCGAGCCTGGCTCGAGCCGCGGCTAATTGCTTACTTGGGTTCCTTTTTTGGGAGTATCAGGCAGCCTACCCTTGATCAATAGAGCGAGCGGGACTCTTACGCGTGCTGGACCAGAACGGGCAAGTGCGCTTGGTGCAACCACACCAGTAGGGTTACAGTACAAAACCATGTAAAATCACTGCGGTGTCGTTGTGACACCGCAGAACCTTTATATATAAACCGTGGAACATACACAGTGTCACTGTGACACCACAGTACCATTGACAACTATGATATTTTGAGTCGAACTACTACAAAAGAGTCCTACTAGGATACTATGCCCTGAGTCCTGCCACCGCCGCTGCTGGCCTGCTGCGTCCGCCGTGGCCGCTGCGCCCGCTGCTGGTGCTATTGCTGTTGCTGTTGCACCCGCTGCTGCTGCTGCTGCTGCTGCTGGTGCCGCCGCCGCCGCCGCCGTGCTGGTGCTGCTAGCCATGACGGCGGTGAACGCAGCAGCGTGCATAGGGCTCGCCGCTGGTGCCCCCGGTGCTGCCGCTGCCGCCGCCGTTGCTGGTGCC
>QLOZ01006052.1:0-19767 GCA_003314065.1 Lactarius sp. MG50 | reverse complement strand
ATTTTTAGCTATTTTATTTCCTGAGATAGAAAAAAACATTGGCTTAGCCACAGCAACACTAGCTATGCTACACCAGCTACTGCCACCACCCCACTGCTGCCATCCCCACTGCCACTGCCAGTGTTGCACCTGCTGCCACTGCACCTGCCATTGCCACTGCACCTGCCACCACTGCTGCCACCACTGCACCCACATTGCCACTGACCTGCTGCTGCTGTGGCTGCACTCATCACCACTGCCTGCCAGTGCCACCACATTGCTGTCATTGCTATGGTCACTGTGTTGCTGCTGAGGTTGTGGTCATCATTGTGGCCACATCGCTGTGGTCACCATGCCATCACCATTGCTGCAGCTGTCGTTATGGTGGTCACCATGTCATCGCCATCGCTGTGGTTGTTATTGTGGCTGCGTTGTTGCAGTCATCATCATGGCTGTGTTGTGGTGGTCACTGTGTCATTGCAATGGTGGTTGTGGCCACATCGCTGTGGCGGTGGTTGTGGCCACATCGCTGCAGTGGTGGTCATGGCTGCATCACTGTGGTGGTAGTCATGGCCGCATTGCTGTGGTAGTTGTTGTGGCTGCATCACTGCAGTCATCGTTGTGGTCACATTGCTGTGGTCACCATGTCATTGCTGTCATTGTCGTGGCCACATCATTGCAGTCATTGTTGTGGCCACATCATGGTGGTCACAGTGTTGTCACTGCACTGCTGCAGTCATGGTGTTGCTGCTGCTGTGGTCACGGTGTCACTGCCACTGCAGTCACGGTGTCACTGCTGCTGCGGTCACAGTGTCACTGCCACTGTGGTCATGGTGTCGCCACCACTGCAGTCGTGGTGTCACCACTGCTGCAGTCACAGTGTCGCCACCACTGCATTGTTACAGCCACCACCATTGTTGGGTGAAGGAGGGTAATTAGTTGTAGAGTACCAGAAAGTTAGTGGAGTGTACATACCTTTATGTAAGCCATGAGTCCACTGCTGCTGCTGGCTGTTATGTGTGTTGCCACCAGGCTATGCACTCTTTCCCCTGCTGCTTGGAGCACAGCGCCTGCTGCTGCTGTGGGTGTCACTGCTGGGCCTTTTTGGCAGCCACTCAACAGGCTTCACCTGGTCGCGCCACCATTGATCTCCTGGAACCACATAATTAGCATATAAACAATAAGACATTACTTACTTTCACTGTCTGTGCACCTGCATTGTGGTCATGATGCCTAAAGACAAGGAAATAGTTAGTTATGTGTGATGAAATTCATTACAGGCATGTGAGTATGAACAGTGATGAAATGGACTTGTTGATTTTTTCCATGAGTCAACAAATAGACACACACAAACACAAAAAAAAATTGGACAAGTCAACAGCACTAGCATGCAACCTATTTCCATTTCCAGTAAAAGTTTACCATTCTTTTATGTTATGTCACACCATGACGCAAAGCTGTGTGAGCCACATGTCATCACTTTCACCAACCAACACACCCAGAGGTGAGTAATTCACCAGTCCAGAACACTAATTATTCTTTTTGCAGGTATTCTTGTGCCCCTAGAAAAGGCACTGTTAATGGCAGCAGCTGCTGCTGCAGAAATGGCAGCAGCGGCATCAACAGCCATGGCCTGGCAGCCATGACAGCGACAGAAGCAATGATGGTGGCAACAATGCTGCCACAATGATGGCTGCAGCCATGGCAGCAACTGCAGTGATGCAGCCACGATGACAGCGATGCCTGCAACGATGCAGCAACTGCAGCAACACAGCCACAGCAGCAGTGACAACAACAATGCAGCCATGGCAGCAGCGGCGGTGGCAATGATGATGCAGCCATGGTGGCGGTGGCGGTGATGATGATGTTGCAGCCACAGTGGTGGCTGCAATGACTGCAATGATGCAGTGATGGCAGCAACACAGCAACCACAGCAACGCAGCCACGACTGTGACTGCGATGATGCAGTGATGGCAGTGACATGGTGACCACAGCAACACAGCCACAGCAACGTGGCCACAGCGGCGACCACAGTGGTGCGGCCATGATGACTGCAACAATGCAGCGACAGCAATGACATGGTGACCACAGCAACACAGCCATGGCAGTGGCAGCTGTCACAGTTGCAAGGGACCATGGCTCAAAGCAAGCTCATGTTCATGTCATGTGATTGAGTGGCTGCTGCACGTGATCTAAGTCAAGTTGACTTGGCATGTGACCCTGGGAATAGTCACATGTATCTTGTTGGAACAAAGTGAGGCTGAGGTGCCCAAGGCTGAGATGCCTGAGTACTTGGTTCCAGTAGGTCCTTCGCGAAGGGCCTTCTGTGTGACATTGCACATGTTATAGCACACATTGCTAAGCTTTGATGTGGCTTACTAAGCCAGAGTGGGGATAGAGAAGAGAGGAAAAGGAAGTTGCTTTGTCACACAGGCAAAGTGATTTGCAGGAGGGATTCAACTCATATTAGAGATGAAGTTGAGACTGGGGATTCCAGCTCAACTTCCTACTGCTTTTATACTATCCTACCTAGTCATAACAAGTTGTAGGTAGGAGTCAATCAAGAGTCAGTAGTGCTCACCAAGAGTCACTACTATGAGTCACGTACAGTCATGATGACTCATAGGGAGTCGCCATGAGTTGCTCATACAAGTTGCATCGCGTCGCAGTCACGAGGAGTCATCGCATCACATGACATATGGTCACATGACAACTGGTAAGTCCAAGTCGCGTCACATGATATCACATCATGTGACAGTACAGGTCACAGGTCAGAGCCTGAATGCGTGTAAAGTGAGGGAAAGGGAAAGAAACCGTAACATTACCCCCTCTTCTAGGCAGGTGTGCCATCACTCGCTAAGTCCAGTCTGTAGCTGTACAGTAAGCAGAAAGAGCCCTAAAGTGGCTCAAGGAAAGAGTCCCAGTCCAAATCCTCACCATAGATGAGGGTTGCGCGTTCTAAGTCCACCTCACTCCCTTCCTCTGTGTACCCAAAGTCCAAGTTCTTCATGATGCCTGAGATGGGGCAAACTGCACCCATGTTCTGGTGCCCAACATGGACACTGCAGTGGTATACTTGGCACTTGAGGTGTGGCATGGGGCAGTCGAAGCCCCAGTGCCCATTCTGGTTGCAGAAGCCACACACCTTCCACAAGGGGCAGTTCTCATACTTGTGGTCTGCACCATCAGTGCAGCACCTCCCACAGTAGAACATTGCCATCTTGTGGCGTGGCTTCTTCATTTTTCTCACCCCAGCGGTCTTCCTCTGTTACGCCTGAGCGCTGGGCGTATTGTGTCGATCGGTCACTGAGTCAAGACTAGACTCAGACACTACGAGTCTCGGGTTGGAGACTGAATGCAGTGTCGATCCCCTTAGGTGTGCAACCCAATGACGAGGGTTCACAAAGGGGATTCAAAGTCAGGCAATCGGCCTGAGGATCTGGGGGTTCACAAGATGAGAGGGAAGCCGGTTAGCCACTATGGGCCAGAGCGGGGCTCAGTATTGGTACGAAGAGAACAAGCCTAAAGATACAGGACTAGTCTAGGCTACCTTATATAGTCAACAAGTCGTGAGAACAGACTTCCAAGTCGGGTCATGTGAGTCAGTATCGTAGTCAGGTCAAGGGTTCGGAACGCTCAAGGGGTCAGTGGTTTAGGAAAGGAGAAGTAAAGGCATAGATGGGTAGAAAGCGTAACACTGCCCCTCTGTCAGGTCTGAAGACGTCCCGACTTCACCAGGCATCTACCATGATCGTGTCTTCGTCGATGATGGAGTCGAGTAAGGTCGTCGTGGATGGTGGAATGGGTCCCCAGGTGAAATGCGCCTCAAAGGTAAGGCGAGCGACCATGTTTTGTGCGACGATTTCATATATTCGTATTATTAAGGCATTCACTCGACTGTCCAAGTCGAGGTCTCTGCGATGTCGGGGTGTGCGTCGTCGTCTAGTATATCGCGGGGTAATAAGAGGTCGCTGTCGGTGTGTCATCGATTCGGGGGAGGATAAAAGTGTTGTCGACCGGGGTGAAGACTCTGAAGACATGGGGGTATCTGCGATAGAGGGACATGTGTCAGCCATTAACCTTTTGTATCGTACAGGGACGGGAATTCAAATCAATCCAGTCAGGAACGTATCGTAACGAGATCATCAATCGGGTGTTTGTCAGCTGTGTATCGTCATCAGGTTAGGGAACCATAACGGGCGTCATCAACCAGTTCTTTGGCTTCTGGAGTTAGGACGATGTGTCCTTCGTCGAGGGCCTGTAGGATGGAGGAACTGGAGTGACTAAACTCTCACAGTTTCTGGAGTAGGCGATGGTCGTGGTCTGGGTTTCGGCGACAGTACTCGTCGCAAGTGACATTGTGTATGGTGGCGAGGGTGATCGCTATGGAATGGGCTTCGCGGTCAGCTTTGCGCAATCTTTCCACCTCTTCTCGACTCCAGGGAGCTTGATAGGTCTCCGCTTGGGTCTGTAGAGCGTCGATTGTACCAGTGATCAAGGTACGATATGGTTGTGGTCGTGGTGCTCTAAATCGGGGTATCGTAGTTGTGGGGATCCCACCTCCAATGGCATCAGTGGATCGAGAGGTGGTAGAGGTGGCGGTGGAGTGGTGCGTGTACATGGGGGTGTGATCGCGTCCAGGTCTTTCAATATCTGACCAAGGCATAGCCAGTTCAGTTTCCAAATCGCCCAGTGAATCCCCAAATCAACGTGTGTCAGATCGGGGCCTCGTTGGCGACAATATCGTTGGCACTGGGTCAGGTGGTTGGTTGTAAGGAGGTGTAAGTTCCGAAAGGTTCTGGCCATCTGGATGCGTATCATGTGTACTGCTGATGGTACTGGTGCCCATCTCTTCGATTCGTCGTTTGCTTTGATCGGGAATCGTCTGTAAAAATCGGGGTAGTTGGACGGTGGGAGTGGAAGGAGCGGATTGGAACAATGGCACTCTGGTGGTAGTAGTCGGGGCATCGAGTCGTCGTGGGAAACGTTCGGGTATCGGGTACGTGTAGTCGAGTGGGAATGGTGGCATTTAGTAGGGATGGTGGTATGGGCAGTAATCCGACTTGCAGAAGTAAGGGTGGAGGTTCGAATGGAGGTTCTGTCGGGTTTCGTGTTTCGGTTCGTTCGGGATGAAGGGGATGGCGTGTGGCGATGCGAGGATGTGGAATGTACGTATAGTAGGGGGTCGTGGGTATTCTTCCTTCAGTGGTTGCTTTGCGATACGCTTCTTGTCGGTGGGAGAGTAGTAGTAATAGAAATAGGAGTAGGGAATGGGAGGAGCGTCCCAATTCATGAAGCATCCCATGGGATTACAGGTTGATGTCGGTTCGCTAGTGACTGTTGGAATCGTGAGGGGAAAAGTTTGAGGAAGGCATATCTTGCTGGGAGTCGCGTCTGTCGGCCGGTTCTTGTAGTTGTCAACATCGGCCTCATGTTGGGCTGAGGGGCTAACGATCTTGCGGGTTCTGTCGTTATCGGTGGTATCGTGAGGGAAGGCGTAGAGGAATTACCCCCCTCCCGGGGCAGGTGCTGTCTCGGCGCCTGTGGCGTGGCTCGTGGTGTGTTGGGGTTACGTAGGTAGAAGTCCGCTACCAGGTCAGGTGCGTGGAGATCCTGGGCCGAGACCCAAGAATCTTCAGAGGCTGGGAATCCTTTCCAATGGATTAGGAAACGGAGTTCTCTCCTCTTGCTGTAAAGGTCCGCCTTGCGGATGGATTCAACTTCCCATTCGGGTTCCCCTTCGATCACCTCCAGATCTGGTTGGGCGTAATTGTGTCCGTGGGCGTCTGTTTCGACATACCGTGTGAGTAGATCCACATGGAAAGTGGGGTGGATCCGCATCGTGGCTGGTAATGCCAGGCGATAGGTAACAGGGGAAAGTTTTTGTATGATACGGAAGGGGCCGTATCGTCGTGGTGCTAACTTCATCGTGGGGTAGTGGAGCTTGAGATTGCGCCCTTCAAGCCACACTTGGTCCCCTTCGTCGAATTCAATAGGGATCGTGCGGTCAGTTGCGGTTTCAAAAGCCTTCACTGCCGCTTCGCGTGCCTCCCGGATCTTCTGAAGGCACTCGGTGACTTCCGGTACCCAAGCTTCTTCAGTGGACATCGGGATGAATGGCTTCGTGCCAAATAGGAGTTGGTGGGGTGTTTGTCCAGAGCGATCATGGGGCCATGAGTTGTGGATGTATTCGGCGAGCGGGAGATAAGGGGCCCACGCGGTCTGGTCGTTCAAGGTCCAGAGGCGGAGGTATTGCTCCAGCCATTGGTTAGCGTGTTCACTAGCGCCATCGGTTTGGGGGTGGAATGCTGTTGACACGTTCTGTTGGATGTGGAGAAGTCGACAAAGTTCCGTGGTGAATTGTGATACGAACCGCGGATCACGGTCGCTGATGATCTTCCTGGGTATGCCAAACCAGGGAATGAGATGTCGAAGGTAGAGGGCTGCAACGCCCTCTCCTGTGATGTTCGTGGTGCAGGGGAGGAATTTCGCTGCCTTCAAGCAGCCTTGATCGATGATCGTGAGGACGGCATTGAAACCATGGGATTCGGGTAGATCCATGATTAGATCCATGGCGATTGTCTGGAATGGTCCCTGCAATGGGTCTACTGGTAGGTGCTGGAGCGGTGCTCGTCGGTGATGGGTTCGCGGTTTGTTTTCCTGGCATGAGGCACAGCCACGTACGTATTCTGCGGCGAACTCCTTCATGCCTTCTCCTTCGTACTGTTGATTGAGTAGGTGTTGGGTGTTTGCGATGCCGGGGTGACCGGTGAGCGGGTGATCGTGATGGAGGCGTAGGATTTCGCACCTCGCTTCTGTTTCTTCAGGAAATGCGAGCTTGGCAAATCGGGCTTCAGGGAGTAGAGTAACCCCTTTATTATCGTCGTCTCCTTGGTTTACACCAAAGGGTCGCGATAGGAAATCGGCGGGGATGTGTTTCTTCCCAGGTACATGCACCAGTTTGAAGTCGTAGTCTGCGAGCTCTTGGTGCCATCTCACTTGTCGTCGGTTCAGGTTCTGGGGCTTCCTGAAATATTGGAGGTTGTGGTGATCGGTGTGGACCAGAGTTTGGTGGTGGGAACCAGCGAGGTATGGCCGCCAGTATTCAAGGGCGCGTACAACTGCATACAACTCCTTATCGTAGATGTCCCAATTCCTCTGGGTTTCGTCGAGGGTCGCCGACAGGAACGCAACCGGTTGTAGTCTGTTTTTGTCGTTGTGCTGCTGTAGTACAGCCCCAATGGCATATGCCGAGGCATCAGTGTCAACGATGAACGGTTTGTCAAACTGAGGCTGTCGGAGGACCGGGGCAGTGATAACTGCGTTAATGAGTGCGTCGAATGCTTCCTGGTGGGACTCGTCCCAATAAAATTTCCCTCCTTTAGCGCAATAGGCCACAAGGGCGTTAAGCGGTGCAGCGAGGGTACTGAATCCTTTGATGTACATGCGGTAGAAATTCAAGAAGCCGAGCAACGCTCTAACTTCTTTCAGGGTCGTGGGTCGCTTCCAGGCCTTGATGCCTGCAACTTTTACGGGGTCCATGGCTATGGAGTTCTCGGAGATAATGACTCCTAAGTACTCTACTGAGTTGGATTCGAATTGGCATTTCTGGGGTTTCAAGAAGAGATCGTTACGTCCTAGGATTGACAGGACGTCGTGCACGACGCGTCAGTGTAAAGTAATGTTTCGGGGGGTGTGGATAAGGATGTCGTCCATGTATACGGTGACGTATCCTTCGTTGATCAGTTCGTGGAAGAGGCAGTTCATCATGGACTGGAAGGTGGCCGGTGCATTTGTGAGTCCAAAGAACATGACCATGGGCTCGAAAAGCCCTCGGTTGGTCTTGAATGCCGCCTTCCATTGATCGCCATCTCGGATTCGAATGTTGTTGTAGCCCCAATGAATGTCCAATTTAGTGAAGAGCGCCGCTGGCTGCCCATTCACTCGTGTGAGTCTGTCCATGAGTTCGCGGATGAGGGGGAGTGGGGTCGTGTCGTGCGTGGTCCAGGTATTAAGCTTGCGATAGTCCTGGACTGGTCTGAGATCGCCGTTCTTCTTCTTGATAAAGAAGAAGGGGAAGGCGTATGGGGATTTCGATGTGCGGATATAACCTTTTGCAAGGTTCTCGTCGATGAATTTCTGTAGTGCGATGTCTTTGGCTGGGGTGAGTGGGTAGACCTTGCAGTCCAAGGTCTGTGGGGCGTCCGGTTTCAGTTCGATTGCGTGGTCCCATGGTCAAGTATCAGGGAATCTCTGTGCGGCTTCTTCACTGAAAACTCTGGCATGTGCGTGGTACTGTGGAGGGACAATCTCATCCCATCGTCGTTCTGTTTTGTCCGCCGCTTGTTTGGCTAACTGTTGTGCTACTGTGGTTTTGGCATATCGAATGAAGAGTTGATCGCCTTCTTCCCAGAAGGGTTCATTGTGGATTTCTGCTGTGGACATTCCTGCGACTCTAACTGTGGGTGTTGGTCTTCCTGACGCCGCTCCGATCGTTCGTAGGATGACATTGGTGGGGAGCGTGCCATCCTTCCAATTGGGTGTTGGGTTAGCGGCTGCGAACCACGGGTAGCCAAGTACAATTTGGTCGTCATCCATGTCTGCGATAAAGAACCGCAAGACATGGGGTTCTTCTCCCATGAGGACTTCGAGATCGGTGTAGTGGGTGATGTCTCCTCCAGCATTGGCCGTGCCGTTGGCATTCTTCAGCTTCTGCGGGATTCATAGTAATCGAGTTCCTAGTTTGTGACGTTCCACGAATAGTTGGCTCGCGAAGCACTCAGTAGCTCCACAGTCGAGGAAGGCCAGGAGGTCCTTCTGTGTCTGTGCAGTATGGAAGGAAACTGGAATGCAAATCGAGTTGGTGCGGGGTAGAAACACGTCTTGGCTGAACATCGCTTTGGCACATAAGGCCTGATGTTCTTCATTGTTGAGTCCCTTCAGGTACTCGAACACTTGTTGCGGTGTAACTTGTATCTTTTCTTTCGGTGGTTTCTGGGTGTGTCCGGGGTGACACCATCCTTGACGGTGTCTCTGACTGTATTTGGTGTCTCTGTCCTGCTGTCGTTGGGTGTTTGTCGAAGTAGTACGGTTGCTCGTAGTGAATCGAGCAAGTTTCATCGGTTCTGCGTCTGATTCCTTCTTCGGACAATGGCGTTGAATGTGTCCTAGTTCGTCGCATAGGAAGCATCTTCCATACGCGCGTTGCTGCGCCTTGTAGGCGGTGATTTGGTCCATCTGCATTGATTCTGGTTCTGATTCGGGTGTAGTTGCTCGTGTGAGTGGTGGTGTAGCAATTGAGGGCGAAGGGATGCGTGCGCGACGCTCTTCCCATTCTGCTTGTCTATGAGGTTTGAGGGCTATGATGATGGCCTGTTGTTGTCTGCTGGATGCCTTCCAGTCGTCCCATGTCTGTGGTTCGTCGTATTCCATGCATGCCTCGAGTAATCGTAAAGTTAGCCCCCTTTTGAATTTCTCGAGCACTGCGGGATCATCTTCATGGTATAGTGCTTTGCGTGCTAACTCCGCGAAGCGGGTGATATAGGTGTCGATGTCATCTTTGGTCATGGTGAGGGTGTCGAGTTGCGCTAACGCGCGATATGGTTCGTTCATGTCAGTCCAGTCCTGCATGAATTGATTTTCGAAGTCGTCCCATGTGGGATTGAAGGTGGTTATGAGCCACTCTTCTTGCATGCGTTTCCATTCGGTTACTGTTGACCCTTGAATGTAGGTCAGAGCATGTGCGATTCGGGTTGGTTCGTTGACTATGATTGGATGCTCTCCATTCAGGTATTGGTAGAGCTTCAGTTCATGAATGAACAAGTCGGTGGTGGTACGATCACCGTCAAAGACGGGTGGTTCTTGACCCTCCAACCGGAGATCGTAATCTTGCGGTTGGGGTGCTGGTGGTACGTTCTGGGGTGCGTTCGGTGGGTTCGGTCTAGGGGGTCCATACCCTGGTGGGAATATCGCCACAGAGGCTTGCATGTCAGTGTCTTTGTGGCAGGGAATAATCCCGTTGCCAATCTCGGTGTATCGGTTGTTATCGTGGAGCGATTGATAAGCGCTCTCAGATCTGGGATCGGGCGATTCGTGTTTTTCGATCGATGGTAGTCACGTGATTTTCGGTCGGTTGGATCTTTCGCGATTAAGCGATCAGTGTAGGATGTGTCGATGTCTCTAGGATTTTCAAGTTTATCCTATGGTGTCGGTCGTTCGGGGGTTCGGGAGGCTTGTTCTAATGTTACGCCTGAGTGCTGGGCGTATCATGTCGATCGGTCGCTGAGTCAAGACTAGACTCAGACACTACGAGTCTCGGGTTGGAGACTGAACGCAGTGTCGATCCCCTTAGGTGTGCAACCCAATGACGAGGGTTCACAAAGGGGATTCAAAGTCAGGCAATCGGCCTGAGGATCTGGGGGTTCACAAGATGAGAGGGAAGCCGGTTAGCCACTACGGGCCAGAGCAGGGCTCAGTATTGGTACGAAGAGAACAAGCCTAAAGATACAGGACTAGTCTAGGCTACCTTATATAGTCAACAAGTTGCGAGAACAGACTTCCGAGTCGGGTCACGTGAGTCAGTATCGTAGTCAGGTCAAGGGTTCGGAACGCTCAAGGGGTCAGCGGTTTAGGAAAGGAGAAGTAAAGGCATAGATGGGTAGAAAGCGTAACATCCTCACTCCCTTGCCTGCCTCAAGACGACAGCGCCTTCGCTGTGCCAGAGGACTGATGTTGCCAGGACATGTGCTGTTGCTATGTTCATTACGAACCCCCTGCTGTTCACCAGCAGTACTACTTGCAGCAGTGAGGGGGCTGTTGGGGATACTGGGGGCTGTGAGGAGTTGTGGGGGTTGCCATAGGCTTGGGGGTGCATCATAGATCGTATGCCTGGGGTTGCATAAGGCAGTGGCAGGACTGAGGGGTCTGAAGAGTCCTCCCTGGTCAGGTCTATCAGCGTCCTCTCAGGGTGGAGGAAGTGTGTATGGGCCAGCAACTGCCAGGAGGTGGAGGGCCTATGCAAAGGCCTGGGTGAGGCCCCAAGCCTCTCATTCACTGGTGGTGGCGTAGGCCGCATGCACCTGTGGCGTGGTGGGATCGCTGCTGGAGCTGACGCTCAGTGATTCAAGCGACGGCGGGGGACTGTTGGTGGAGGAGTTGGCCCTTGAGGTGCTGGCGCTGTGACCATCCATCCACCATGGCAGTGAACCAGATGGGACTCCCTGGAGGGTGTCAATAAACACGATTCCCCCTGGGTAGTAAGGTTTGTCATCAAGAAAGGGGGCAAGACCTGGTATGCCGGCAGACGGTGGGCCATCTGTCATGCTCAAGGTTCTAATATGGAGGGGATTAGTGATGGAAGGGGCAGAGGTCTGTGGCACAGAAACAACTGTGCAAGCATCCATGCTGGCTCTGGTGGGTGTCATGGGTGAGAGCTCCAGGGGTGAAGACTGTGGCAAGTGGAGATGCAAGGAAGCAGAATGTGCAGTAGTTGGGAGGAGGTCTCAGGTATTCTTCCTTGAGTGAGTACATTCACCAGGGAAGATGACTTTCCTCCACTTGTCCCTCACGCTTTTAAGTGTGCACACTGCTGAGGGCTTGCACCTGTGATAGTCTGCAATGAGGTCTGGTGCATGCACATCCTCAGCTGCTTCCCAGCTGTCATGTGCCCTGGAATATCCTTTCCAAGCCAAGAGGTACTTTAGTTTCTTCCATCATCCCACACGCTTTGAGTCCATAATGCATTCCACTTCATACTCTTCCTCCCCTTCTACCAAATCTGGAGCTGGCTGTGGGAAGTTCTCCCCATACTCCGCAGTTTCTTTATAGGGCATAAGCAATGAGGCATGAAAGACATTGTGTATCTTCCAATGGTTTGGCAGCTCCAGGCAGTAAACTATGGGGGATATGACATCAATTACTAATTAGGGTGTGACACAGGTAGTTGGCTTGTATCAGTGCACGCATCATGCCCCATATAAGGAAAGTTTCCAAGAGGTTGGCTTTCGAGTGGCATGTGCAGAAAGAAATACTATTCCACAATATAGATCATAAAGAATAAATTTTGATAAGTCATTTACTGAGAGAATAAGCTGCAACACAACAATAAAGTCAATAGATATTTATGTAATCAACTGGGAAGAGGGCATGGAGGTGGGGGGCGCACAAGCACCTGCACATGCATCATTCGCCACGGCGGAAATCGCGTCATGTTCATGTTCATAATGTATTTACAAAAAATCCTAACAAGTTGTAGTTACGAGATTGAGTAATAGGATGAAAAAAGACCACCCCCCCTGCTACTGCTGTCGCTGTGGTCCCCGCCATTGCACCGCAGTTGCTGAGGCTGCTACCGCCGAGGCTGCCGCTGCCACTGCTGCCGAGGCTGCAGCTGCCGCGGTCACGCCGTCACTGCCGCTGCCACCGCTGTTGCGCATCCTCAGCGCCGCCACCGTCGCCATCGCTGCGGTTGCTGCAGCAGCTGCCGCGGTCACACCGTCGCTGCCGCTGCTACCATCACTGCAGTGACCACCATTGCTGCAGCCACCATAGCTGCCGCAGTTGGTGTTGTCACTATAGCCGCTGCTGCAGTGCTGTCGTCGTTATTGCCGTGGCCCCTGTTACTGCTGTCCCGCTGTTGCGCTACCGCTACCACCGCCATTATTGCTGCAGCTGTGGCTGCTGTTGTTGTGCACACGTTCCTTCGTTCGCGCTCGTGCCGCCCTCGTTCGTGCGTGCCTGGGCCTGCCATTGTTGATTGCCTGGAACACATAGTTAGCATATAAGTAGTAATTACATCACTTACCTTCCCTGTCTATGCACTATCACTATCTCTGTGATGCCTAAAGACAAGCAAATCGTTAGTTACATGGGTGTGCGATGAAAAGAGAGCAGCGGTTGGCAGTACACGTCCCAGATGTGTTCCAGCCACAAATCGGAATTCCACAAATCGTGAAAACTAAAAATTAAATAACTTATTACTTGTAAATATTAAACATTTCACTAAACATTAAATGTAGTTAAACGTGTTACATAAGCAGCCATTTTGACGATGACTAAGTTTTGTCCTTTTATGGTATACATCACAAATGTTATATTTCAAAAGCTGACACAGGTAACCCCTGGGTGGGATTTCCCAAAACTGCACCCGCACCCGTCAAAACCACACCCGAATGGTTATGGGTGCAGTTAAACTGTAAAAATCCACAGTTTGGCTGCAGTTTTTCGTGGGTTTCTGAACCTGTGGTATGGTTGAAGCATGTATATTAAAACATTAATGGCCATAAGGGCACAAGGAGAACTACAATCTAAATAAAAATAAATAAACATGACCCTTCCCAACCACAAGCGTGCGATCTGTGGGCGCACAGGCAGGTGCACGTGCGTTGTGTGGGCAGTGTGCAGGTGTGCAGGCGGCATGTGTGCAGGCGGGCATCGTGCAGGCGTGCAGGCGTCGTGCAGGTGTTGTGCAGATGTGCGGGCATTGTGTGGGCATGCGGATGTCGTGCGGGCGTGCGGGCATCATGCAGGCGTTGTGCGGGCGTGCAGGCATCGTGCAGGTGTGCAGATGTCGTGTGGATGTCGTGTGGGCATGCAGGCATTGTGCGGATGTCATGCAGGCGTGTGGGCATCATGTGGATGTGCAGGCATCGTGCAGATGTGCAGGCGTCATGTGGGCGTGCAGACATCGTGCGGATGTCGTGCAGGCATGCGGATGTCGTGCGGACGTGTGGGCATCGTGCGGGCATCGTGCAGGTGTGCGGATGTTGTGCAGATGTCATGCGGGCGTGCAGACATCATGCAGACATCATGCGGGCGTGTGGATGTCGTGCAGGCGTGCGGACGTCGTGCAGGCATGCAGACGTCGTGTGGGCGTGCAGATGTCGTGTGGGCATGCGGACGTCGTGCGGGCATGTGGACGTCATGCAGACGTCGTGCAGATGTTGTGCAGGCATGCGGACGTTGTGCGGGCGTGCAAATGTCATGTGGATGTCATGCAGGCATGCAGGTGTAGTGTGGGCATGCGGGCAGCATGTGGGCATCGTGCAAGGGTGCAGGCGTTGTGGGGGTGTGCGATCTGCCAGCGGGCGATCAGTGGGCATGCAGGTGGGTGGGTGGGCAACCGATTGAAGGCTGCATGGTGGTAAACAGTGCAACCCCTCTGACTCGCAGTTGAAGCAAGGGAGGGGGGAGAGGCCAAATGCGATTTATTACAAAAGTGCTAATAACTAATTACTCTACTTATTACATGCGGGCGGTGTGCATGCATGCAGGACATGTAGGGTGCACGGGCGATGTCGACATGGACACGAGGGAACTGTCATTGTTGAAAACTTGTTAGTAGGAACAAAAAAAGAAGAAAAAAAAAACTTATCTTTCTCTCGCATTTGGGGCGAGGGAAGGGGGAGGTGGTGATTTGAAACCTTCTTTTTGAGGGAACGGCGTTGGCAGCATTGTAGACAGAAACCCCCCTCCACCTCGTGTTTGGAGCAAGGGAGGGGGGTGACAGTTGGAAATCGCCACACGTTGTGTTTTGAGGTGGGGATGGTGGCGGCGCAAGAGGAGATGCCACGTGACTAGAGGTGAAGTTGACATGTGGAACTCTGAACTGGTAAATAAAAAATAAAAAAAAAGGAATAAAACAAAAGCACAAAACCGTAGTAAAACCATAACCCGTGGTTAAGGGTGCGGTTTTGCCTCAGGTGGGAAATCCCAAAACTGCACCCGCACCCGTGACAAACCGTGACCAAAAACCACGGTGTCACCTGAACCCATGTCACGCCCTATCAATTACTTTAAATGGTCCATATCGCTTTGGCACCAGCTTCGCAATTGGGTGAGTTAGGTGCAGGTTGCTTCCTTCTAGCCAAACTAGGTCACCTTCTTCATGTGCCTTGAAGTGGCGCTGCCCCTTTCTTCTTTCTGAGCGCTGAACAAGTAAGTGCTGTGCATTCTTGATTGCTGCAGTGGCATAGGCATGAGTTCGCTCTAGCCACCCCTTTTGCTCTTCGAGTGCTGGTACCTTGGTCTGATGATTGGTTACATGGATTGTCGGTGTGTGCCCTATGAGCAACTCATAGGGCATTTGTCCTGTCATTTCATTTGTCCAGGTATTGTGCACAAATTGGGCCAAAGGTAACAGCTGCATCCAGTTGTCTTGTTCAGTATTTCTGTAAATCCTCAGGTACTGTTCAATGTGCTGGTTTGCGTGCTCTGATTGTCCATCTGTCTGAGGATGGAATGCCATACTGATGTTCTGCGATATGCCCAGCATTGTGCATAGTTCTTTCATGATGGCAGCCGTGAACCTCAGATCATGGTCTGATATAATGTGTCAGGGTACCCCATAGAATGGAAAGACGCATTCCACATAGAGCTGCACTACACCCAGTGCGTCAATTGTTTTCGAACAGGGCAGGAAGATTGCCACTTTCGAACATCCATGGTCCACAATCGTGAGAATGGCATCATGCCCCTGTGAGCTGGGGAGATCTGTGATTAGATCCCAACTGATCATGTGGAAGGGAATGGCATCTTGTTCTGTGCCTATGGGCATGATTGGTGGTCATGGTCGTACTGTATTTGGCTTCATAGACTGGCATGTTGCACATCCTTTGACATATGCAACCACAAATGCCTTCATTGTTGGCCACCAGAACTCGCATGCCACCGCTCTCAGGGTATTTGCAATTCCAGGGTGCCCTGCTGCCTCGTGGTCATGATATAGCTTTAGGATTTTCTGCAATAGTTCTTTCCTTTCTGGGACCACCAGGCACACACAATAGTACCATCGGCTCCTGGCTTCATCCAGCACGTGTCCTTCTTTTAGTGCTTTCATTAACTCTGCTTCTTCTTGTTGTGCGTCCACCACTTCCCTTTCTAGGTTAATGATGTCAGTGGCACACATGAATAGCTTCTCTGGGAGGACTGTTATGTCCATGTTGTCCTCTGCACCTTCGTTGTAGTCTGGTCATCTAGACAGGTGGTCTGCATGATTGTTCTTTCCTGGTTTGTGTATTAGTACAAAGTCATAGTCTGCCATGTCCCCAAGGTACCATGCCACCCTCCTATTGATGTGTTGGGGGTGCCGGTAGTATTGCAGGTTGGTGTGATCAGTGTATACTGTGATTTTGAATGGTGTGGAGAGGAGGATATGCCTCCACCCTCTCAGTCCTCGCACGACTGCTAATAGTTCTTGGTTGTGGACATCATAGTTTCGCTCCACAGGAGTGAATGAATGGGATAGGTTTCCTACCAGCCATAGCCAGCCATGTTCGTCTCTTTGCGCTAGTATTGCACCTGTGGTGTACTGTGATGCATCCACTTCTAGGAAGAATGGCCACTCATAGTCTGGCCTTTGTAAAATGGGGTTGCTGGTGACAGCACTGATGAGTTTGTCCATTGCATCTAAGCATTCATCTGTCCATGCAAAAGGAATTCCTTTCTTTAGGAGTGCATTTATTGGTCATGTGATATGGGTGTAGCCCGGGATGAAGGTGCGGTGGTAGCTGAAGACTCCAAGTGTAGATCGCACTTGCCTAACCGAGGTTAGTCTTTGTGGCCACGCGGCCAGTCCATCTTGCTTTGTTGGATTGATCTTGATTGTGCCATGCTCCACCATGATGCTGAGATAGTTAATTGTCATTTTCTCGAATTGGCATTTTGATAGTTTAAGGAATAGTGATTCCTTTTTAAGCAAGTCAAGTACTGCATGTACCACTTCTTGGTGGAGCTTTAGGTCATTCAGCATGGCGATCAATATGTCGTCCATATACACAAACAGGAGGCCAGGATACCTCCTCTTTAAGGGTGCAAATATTTGGTCCATGAGTCTTTGGAATGTAGCGGGTGAATTTGTGAGACCGAAAAACATGATGTTGGGAAGGTAGAGACCAAAGGGGGTCTTGAATGCTGCCTTCCACCTGTCTTCAGGTTTGATCCTCACATTGTGGTAGCCCCAGCAGATATCAAGGGTGGTGAACAACTCCTTCCCTTCCAGTTCCTCAAGGATCTGCTCGATGTGTGGTATGGGATAGATGTCCCATATTGTCCACTTGTTTACTTCTCAGTAGTCCTGCAGTGGCCACAGGCCTCCATCTTTCTTGTGGGTGAAGAACCAGGGGGTCAACCATGGCAATTCCCCTTCTTCGATGTAGCCTAGTTCCTTGTTGACATTGAGGAACTCTCATGTGGCTTCTTTTTTGACTCTTGACAGTGGGTAGACTTTGCAATTGATAGTAGCCGGTGCATCTGGCTTTAATTTGATCTCGTGGTCTTCTGGTCATGATGGTGGGAAGCGCTTTGCTGCTTCTTCAGAGAATACCACTTCATGCTGCTGGTATTCCTTTGGGAGTGTAGGAACATCCTTCTTCAGTTTGTTTTGTGGGCCTCTATGGCCCATTCTTGCGCAAAGTTAGTGTGCACAATATTGGCTCACGCAATGCTTGCCACCTCTTTGTGGCCTCTTTCCCAGTCAAGCCATAGCTTCCAGGCGAAGGGTACAGTTTCAAATTGTACCAGTCCTCTGGCAGTTCCTGTTTCCCAGTCAATATCTGGGTTAAATGTGTGGAGCCAGGGGTAGCCTAAGGTAGGCAACACTAGGAACCAGCTAGGGTTATGTAAGCAGAACTAGGGTTATGGTTATGTTGCAAATCTGAGGGGGCGAAAAATTGTGAGGCTTTTGATGGTGGGNNNNCATGGTTGAGGAGACACATCATGACCAGGATCAACAGTAAAACTATGCCATATTTCTACTGAGGAATAACAGAGGATTTTACAGCTGCAACAAGCTCAGGTGGTAAGGTGTGATGGCCATGGTATGTCCGGTTGGCCCATGTGGCCTGTGCCCCAGTCAGCCCTTCCCCATATGCATGAATGAACTGGGCTGAGCGATTTGCAAATCTAATGGATGGTTTTGGACTTTAGTAGATGCAGACAGAGATTAACAGCAACATACCGACAAAATGAAAGGAGTGGGACCTCATCAAGGCACTCCTGCATTTTTTGCTCCATCTCATTGACTGTTGCACTTCGGGCAATGAGGCGATAACTGTTACGATTTCACCTCCTGAACCCTGATCGGCCCCTAACCCTAGAAGCCAACCCTAGACCCTCGCGTAGTGCCATAGCCTGTATCCGGCCCGAGGCCCAGACCCTGCCAAGACGACCTATGACGTAGAGCATTCCGTCATAGGGTTCTAGATCCAGATCCAGATGGATCTCTGTGGAGATAGACGGAGATCCCCGGTACGATTCCTGACTCAGATACGAGGGGATTCCCCTATGGAATCCCCATAGCCTCGCCCCAGATCCCATCGCTAATACTGCCGGGGATTCCCCTAGGGATTCCCCATAGCCTCCCCTGTTCCCTGACTGCGCTGCAGCGCAGTGTACTATACTTAGACCCTGACTCCCTGCGCAGCACTGGCGCACAGACCTGTACTATACTTAGATCCTGACTCCCTGCGCAGCACTGGCGCACAGACCCAGTAGATTAGACCTCAGCTTGGAACCCAGCTGAGAGCATGTATATAAGACCTAGTGTCTGAGATGGAGAGCCCCATCTCAGACTTCGTTAGCATACCAGCATACAAGTCTTCCCCCATCCTGTCCCCTTCGTCCCGAGTCCTCTGCTAGTGGGAGCCTCTCCCCGGTTAAGCTAGCATTGCCCCCATCGTAACCCTTGGCTAGGGTTACTCCCTTGTTTACCTCCCACGCCGCTCAGGGACTGCTGCAAAGCCCCTGCTAGATTACGCTCACCTTGAGATCAGGTGACGTACCTTGTGTTACCTCTGTGACCGTGTTATCCCTGTGACGATTACGTAACGCCTTACGTAATCGTTGGCGATCCACTCTGTTCGAGCAACTTGCTGCTTAGTGTATCTGTCTTCTTGTTCAACACGTGCAAGCCTACTTCGACCCGCTGGAGTCGTAACAATAACGCAACTTGGCAGCACCCCAGTATTGTTCGATAAAATTGAGCTCACAATGGTATTTTGGATAAAAATCACAGAGGTGCCCATGCGACTCAACAAATTCTTGGAGATATGGCTTTTGATTAACAAAATCTGGCTGTGTGAAGAGGACACGGCGGCAACAACAGTCTGTTTGGCCAGGAGGACATTTGAAGTCACGGCACTGCAAGAAGGCCACCCTCTGGCCATAGACCACACTCTCAAATGATCTGTTCCATACCTTTAAACCAATTTGGCATTGTCGGGTGGGTTTCTGGAAAGTAGAGCAGCTGTGGCATGCCATCAGGCAGTGTGCCATCACACATGTGAGGGCCACCAGTGGTGTGTGTCCAACCAGCCTTTGGACCTGGGCAAGTTCAGGACATGGCACAGATGCACAAGCTGAAACACACCTTTAGGCATCTCATGGGCAGAGAGTGCATTGGCAGCACGCTTCAGATGATTGGGAGCATTATCAAACATCCATAGGCCTTGTGCAAAGCCGCCTGTCTTCCCTTCAAAGATGTCAATGGCATGGTCAACTTGCATGATGAGATCCTCATTTATAAAATAGCTGTCACAATTTTTGCCAGGTTTGATGATGAGGCAGGCCTCCCTGTTGCGTGATAAGTTTTTAGATGTGTGTAGAAAGGAAGATGGCGCACTCAGTCCCATCTTTCAAGTGACCCCATTCAACAGTCACAAAGTCTGACACCATGATTGACTGACCACTTCCCTTTGGTTTGGGGGGATCATGCACATGTTTTGGGGCCCAGCGAGAGCGTCGCTCATCATTCTGATAAAATGTGGATTCATCATGTGTGATAAGGATCAGCCG
>QLOZ01006007.1:0-23524 GCA_003314065.1 Lactarius sp. MG50 | reverse complement strand
ATCGTATCAGTCACTCTCGTACGCTTCTACGGTGATGCGTGAAAAAAAAAAAAAAAACAGGACTGACGTAGAACTTCGGCGGTATTTCGAGGGATAATGGGTATGGCTCTGTTGTCTGCGGCACATCGCTGCCAGAAGGTGCAGGGCGCGAGCGCCGGCCTCGGATGACGAACCACCCCACGACACTTGCGATGACGGCTGCTCCAACAGCGCCACCGACGACGCCTCCCGCGATTGCGCCTATGTTCTGGCTGCCCTTGGAGGACGATGGTAAATTTGGTGACGATGCGGAGGTAGGTGACGATGTGGAGGTAGGTGACGACGCGGAGGTAGGTGTTACGGTGGTCTGGCTGGCCCTGGTCGAGGTCGGGGTAGTGGAAGTGGTGCCTGTAACTTCAGGGGAATCTGCGACAGAGGTGACAATACTCTAAAAGGTGGTGTTCGTGTGTGGAACTACGCACCGCCTGCAAGCTGCGCCGTTGAAATATTCCAGCTGTCACCGGGCTACAAGGGCAAGGAACTTGTTTTGGCCCGGAAAAGTGAAGAAGAGAGAGGGGCTTACAACAGGGTTGAGGTACGCCCAATTTGGTACTCGGGTACCCGCTGGGATGGGTTCCGGGAACCTGATAGGTAGGCCGAGATGCAGTGACCAGTAGAGATATCCTGTAACTTACGTTCCGGCAGGTGCTGATGTGGTGCAATTGTACGACCATGCAGAATATCTGATTTTATGTTGATATGTTGGACTCAGCGTTCCAGGCATAGACCCGGAGGACGAATCGACGCACGTAGCCCATGAGCGACCCTGGCACGCATCACACGCGCTGAACAAGTTGTATGATACAGTATTACACTCGCATAAAACGTCATTGTGGGTATCAGTGTATGATGGATTCGGAATTTGTGGACCCAGACCCCAAGGCAGTATAAAGGTCATACTATAAGCTGGATGGGTTGATAAAATTGTGGACGAAACTTGATGGCCAGTGGAGATATGTACTGACTTCCATTGTGACACACCGCCGCTAGGTGTGCTGCGACCAGACACGGATTTTGGCCAAGAGAGTTAAACGACTAACAGCACCGTCGATGGGGGGCGAAACGGATGGTCACCGCATGAATAAGTAAACCATGGATCAAAGGGGACGCACCCAGGCAAAACTGGAGTCTGTGCAGTTTGGTGCACTGACTTGTGCGCAAGCTGGACCTATGAGGAGCAGAAGGCACGAGAAGGTGGCGAGAAACGAGACAACCATCGGGCAACAGTTGACCTTCGGGGACTCGACCGGATGAGATGAGAGACGAGGAACTCAATCGCGGCCAGTTCAAATGCGCAGGGAAGTATTATATGTTGCCAGAGTGCCATAATTGCACAGCCATAGAGAAAGACATTCTCGTCTCATGATCGACATCACGATTCACCGTCTCGAGCCTGAGGTCGGTAGTTCCCCAATCTGCTTCAAGTTCGCCCCTCTGAGTCGCTGGCAGGACAAGGATCATACTAGTACAAGACAGACTGGATGAGCATTATAGCTCAGACTGTCACCAGTATTTTTGGATGCCTTGCTAAAGACAAAAATTCCAACAAATGTGCGCTGCCGTCTTGAAAATTTAATTTAACGTTTACGAGAGGCTCCGCGGCTGGCTATGGTCGCGTCTCATCACTAGGGGACACGGCAAGCCGGCCCGCCAAGCCCTTAGGTCCACTGTGCGCACACAGTTCCCAGCAGGGACTATCCTTGTATTGGTCTTCAATACTATGGAGAAGAAAAAAGAAGTCTTTGTATAGCATCAGCCTGAGCTGCGATAGACACGGGGCATTAAGCTGAGATGACAAATGATGACTCGGAAGTCCCGGAATCTCGTTTCGACAGAGGACATCGTAATTTCTTCCTGCCAGTGCCAGTGGGTATGCAGCGTTCTAGGGTTCCTTGAGGCGCTCATAGGGAAACTTCTGCAAAATTTACTCGATCCTATTGTAATCATTTTAGAAGTATATACATCCATGTCCGACACTCGGACACTCTGTCCAAAAATCATGTCTATCGCAAAAGTATCTGTGCCGTAGGAATTATGAGAAGGTCCACTTTTTGTCAATTCTTGGCCGCCAGGAGTGGCTTGGAAAGGATTTGCTCTGAAGTCTATTGGATCACCTCATACATTTACTTTCACGAATAACTCGGGGACGAAGCGCGACGAACTAACTCGAAGCCACAGACTATAGAAACTAAGGCTGACTTCTGTTATGATGGCTCAACACCAACAGAGTAAGACCACAGTAAAAGCATTTGTACAGCAAACGCACCGCGGACCATTATGGTCAAAGAAAAACTGGGCGCCGTGGCATCCACAATTGAGGCAAACCGTCACACCGCAGGAACAATACCAAACGCGATGGTGAATTTAAAAAACTGACCGGTGTGCGATCTCTACAAACACTCTCCCATCGCATCTAAGACGAACTAACCTCAATACAAGCTCCCACTTCAGCATCTACTTCCCGTATCTTCTTATTACAGGCCTACCTGTGTCCCTCTTCCCTTAAAATTATCCCGCACTATGCCCATGGATACTCTCTCAGACCAAACGCGAAAAAGGTGGAGAGATGTATGAACTCTCGAAGGAAAAAGGACTGGGCCCGCATTAAATACTGTACATGCTTCTTCAGACAGACAGAATCTGTGATCGGATCTGAGTCAGTCACGGTTTATTGTAAGCTATGTCATGTCTGGTTTGCACTTTGAGACTTGTTGCTTTACAATTGTATCTTGATGATTAACTTGTGTCCACAAGTAGCTGTTCACGGAGACGTAAGTTATCTACTGCCAACGAGAGACGAAGCTATGACCAAGAGCCTGAGGATGCCAGGTCACGGTTGACAGGTTACCGTGAAACGCGTCGGAACTTCAACTCAGGCCAAGTCATACCACCGCGGCCGCATTCTAGTTCTAATCCCTCAGAGGTTGTCATCGATATCATACAACCTTCCCTATTGTCTCTACTATCGTCGTGCATCACCACATGTCCTGCATTCTACTGATTCTTCACGTCGCTTGTATGTTGTGAAGACGTACAAGATCCGCCTCGCTACTCTGCATGCTGTTATCTCATCACTCATCATTCCGGCACAATGCCGTGGGACCGACCTTCGTTGCCACGCTAGCCAATGCCAGTGCAGATGCACACGAGCTCAACGAAGCGGTGCATGCTGGTAAGGATGCGGCGTTTTACGTGAAGCCATCAGAGGAGTATGAAGATGAGATAAAGGCCGAATTTAGCATCCCTCAACTGAGGCGCGGGGCGATGGTGACAGATGAGTCATATCCTGTCGCTCTACATTACATACCTTGGTCCTTATATCTCTTTATACGAATACCCATTCAGTATACGTATCAATGACATCATGTGTCGCTAAGTTATCGTGCTGCATTTACCAAGAATGACCGTCAATCAATGAAGATTGATTATCAATGTCTGTATGGCCACCGTCAGCGGTCATTGATAGCGCAGATGCCTACACACATTTTCAAGCAGGGTGTAGGCTTGTGATTGCTTTCAGCACTGCTAAGGAGGAAAAAAGAGCACGCGTATAGTTGTAGTATCTTCCCCTTTCTTGTACTAGGAGAGACAAGATAGAGTCTGTTATACGGTTCATGTAGATTGTGTGTCAGCCTGAGTTGCGAGAGAGGGCGGATAGATTTCCGGAATCTCATTTGGACAGAGGAGACAGCAATTTCCTTCTGCTTTGATCTATTCGACTGAGGCATCACAGCTACATTCTTGTGGAGACGCAGCATCCAGATCAGATCACAGGAATAAGCATGAACAGCTCGGGGACGAAGCACGACGAACTCTGAATCCCAGCCCACACTCAGAAGTCGAGTATAGCAGTTCCCCTGTTCCTTCCCGATGAACGGCAACATGACTAGCTCGAGGCTTATATAAACACTGAGACAGGATTTGTGATCTATTTTGTTGACCCAAAGCAGAGCAAGACGGTGGTAGAAGCACTAGGAGAGTAAACATACAAGTCTGGTATAAAGTGGCGACTTCAGTTGTATTGACCATGACAGCCGCATCGACAACATACCGTGAACTGCTATGATCAAAGAAAAACTGGGCACACTGCGGCCAGCGGCGTCCACAATCGAGGCAGACTACCACATCAGGAAATACCAAATGCGATGGTGAATATAAAGCCGACCGGACATGCGATCTCTACAAACACTTTCCCATCGCGTCTAAGACAAATCAACTTCAGTAAAGGCTCTCATTTCAGCGACCACTTCCCACATCCCCTTACCTGTGTCCTTCAAAACTATCCCGCACTAGGCCCCATGGATACTCTCTCATACCAAACGTGAAAGGCCGACGGGAGACGCGCTCAAAGACCCGTACAATTGCGTTCGGCGACTCGAACAGGGATAAGATTGCCAAGTTGCCCAGCGCAACGGGGAAGGACCTCTTTGACCCCGGAGCTATCCATGGTGCCATTTCCGTCAAAGAGTCGACGGTATCATCACGGAAAACATCAGTACGGTTGACAGACTTGGACTCGGATTCGACGTAGACGTTGAAGTGGCGCGAAGAGGGGCAGGGAGAGAACTAGTGCGGGGACAGCATCGTGGCCTCCGGGACCACAAACAGCAGTTTGGCACCTATGAGCAGAGCAGAGGCAAGTCTCACGCTCATGCCAGTGGCCCAAAGATGTCCAAGTTTCCTGTCACTGCGTCATGGAGAAGCGTCGTGCTGATGCCCTACGTATCCGGCGTGAGCAGACCCTTCGGCAGTATGAACAGCAGAAACGATCCCTGCCCGAGCGCCTTGAGGTGCTGGAGGAAGAATATAAACAGGCAATAGCGTGGCTACAGCAAGAGGAAGTGGAGTCCGACTCTGAATCGAACTATGACTACGCGCCAACAGAGATATCTATATCTGAAAGCACAAAGGGGCGCCAATCCCCCACATCATGACGCAACCAGTAGCAGCGGCAGCAGCAGTAGGTGAGAGGTGATGGGCACGATGCCTAGTTCCCGTCGTTGATTACAGGACTCCTGCTCATGGACCCCCCAACGAAGGAGCAGCACAAGCAGAATCAGCAACATCATGCAATCCATCACGGCCCGATGGGCACTACTAGATGAGGTAACATAGTATGATAGAAGAGTTCACAACAGCGGACATCCTAAGAAGCTGCATGAAAGAAATGAAATAGATGAGCCCTCGGGGGACAAACGGCTGAGCCTGCATGAAATACGTGCTGCGTCTGTGATTGGATCCGAATCAGTCCACTGCAAGTTATGTCATGTCTGTTTGTGCACTCTGGATTTGCCGGTTCGCACTCTGAAACCTGTCGCCTTAGGGTTGGTTACAGTCGCAAGTTGGCTATCAATTCGTGTTCTCGAGTAGCTGTTCCTAGAGACATACCCACTACCAACAAGAGATGAAGCTACGAGACCACTTTGCTTGAAGACGCCAGGGACGACAGGTAGTGTGTGAAGTTTGTGTCGGAACCTGAATGTTGAATGAGACCGCAGCCAATAAAAACACGCAGCTGTCACCCCAGTCCCTGAGGCTGTCATCGTCAATTCAAGTTGTCCCTGTTATCACCACTCATCACCACCTGTCGCCCCTGCAATTTCTACCGATCGCCCATGTCGCTTGTAGATTATGAGGACGTAAAAAAAAAGAAAAACTCGCCCTGCTGTTGGCCCGCTTATCACGCTGGCACCTAGCCGATGCCAATGCAAGGTACACACGAGCTCGACAGAGTGGGCGCGCGCTTGTGTAGATTTGGCGTTTGCCAGTGGCGTTCGCGCGTCGCTCGCTAGAGGTATGAGAAATAGCGATTCGAGGCCGAGCTCGTTGCCCGTGGCTGAAGCATAGGCACAGGTACAAGCGCGATCCAATGAATGAGGAGGTGCAGCAGCCGGGAGGCGCAAGTAACTGAACTTATTGACAAATTTCTCCGTCCGTCGCTGCAACAGATTTCGATGGAGCGCGTTCACGTCGGGGCCTGGTTCGAATTCGATTCGCCGTCTACTATTACGGCATACCTTACCGGCGTCCGTGCCAAGTCTGCCTCCCCCCCAAAGCGAGACGGGCTCACAAAAACAATGAGAAGCCCCCTCTGCCAAAACAGATGACCTCCGGTGGTTTTTCTCCTGTTGGGAATAACTGCGGCGGTGAGTTGTCGGGACCGATGGAGATAGGGAACCTCCGGCTCTGAATCCCCCGATCCAATCTCATTTCTTCAACTTGCTCCACAACTATATTAACTTACTTATCGGCTTCGTCTTCTGGGCTGGGTACGTTTTAGTTGTACTTGCAGCGCCTTACAAATGCAGAGATTCTCTCTATCGAATCCTCACTAAGCCCCATTGGGGCGTTCTTTCAAGATCATTGATACGCGCTCAATATATCTGCTATGGCTTAGGTCTTGTTGTGCCGTCGCGTTGACCTGCATGAGCCATCATTAGTGGCATCATCATTTATGGCTGCAGACGAGATGAGAAAGGTGTAATCGATGGAGTCCCTGCAGTCAATCTACGGTGGACCTGGAGCCAAGGCTTATACCCGAGGAGCGGGAACATGAGCCTAGCGATAGCGGATTCCAGTACGATGAGCGAAAATGGCTGATGGTGAGATGTCCGCGCCACACCCCTCGTGCCATCACAGAAAAGCAGGTGATTGCCGAGGCACACTGAAGCCTCTGCATTATCTGTAAACTCCCTGCCTGATCGGTGGAAACAGGATCGTTTCCCGCCGCGGGGAACCGAAAAAGCACAATTCATTTACTTCGGGGAAACCGTGTCTGTCGGACATTGCCAAGAGGTATTGGACGCTGTCGAGTCCTGCACCCTGATTACCGTCGTCATCATCTTCGCCAAGCTCGTGGTGTCCGGTAGGAATACTGTGATATCAGAATACCGGCGCAGCGGAGATAGATGGCTGTGGTCGGTGGCCATGACACGGCGTAAGAGGGGAAAAGTTGGGGGTGGGGTTTACAGTTAACAGGAAGCGCTATGCGACTGGTCAAGCGAAGGTATTGTATCGCGATAAAGAGAGGAGGGCATGGAATTACGTCGCTAGAAGCGTCGGTAAATCTCTATTGCGCCCTCCTTGAGACAGCGACTGTTTCAGTCTTTAGTGTTGGTGTCGCTAATCAGAGTACGAATTTGTTCTGCCGAGCGTTGGCTAGCGCGATGCTCATCTCCGCGGAAAGAGTGAAAACACCCTAAGAAAGGGGCATGAGAGATAGGGACGGGTCTGGCGCACTCATAGTTCGCCATTATCTAGGCGAATAGGCAAACGGTGATCGAAGACCCGTAATACAGTGGTCCAGCAAACAATAACCTCGAGTGGTCCGGACCTCACTTACAGGACCTGGATTACTTGCTTTAAACATTTATTGCATAGAGTACCGGGCCTGTGTGAGGAAGTCTGTATGCCTTACCCTGTGCCAGTAAGGAAGACAAAACATAACTCTGACATTCTCCAACCCATGCGCAGAAAGTCCGATGTTTCATCATATCATAGATAAGCTAGCGGAGGTACCTTGGTACGACCAGAGCTCCGGAGATTTGTATTCTGAAGTGAAACAAGAACAAGTAGGAACAGCGTTGAGTAACACCAATGTTGTCAAAAGCAAAAGGCTCGTATCGAAGTCGAAGTCGCACATCTGTCGTTGGTTGGTACCGAACACGTGATCAACCATTCCTATCATATGACCCTCCACGACACTCGCGTTTTACCTGAGACACCACGCAGAAGCACATGTCCAATAAAATGACCACACCTTGTAAGTTCAATAGAATTCATTCAGAATTCGCACTAACTGGTCCAAAAAAAAGCTGTCACACGGCCAAAGGGTGCATCAGCAGAAGGACAAGGCGATGATATCGCAAGTACTGACATTTCCGATGACGGGGATGACACGATGTCGGTGTTTTGGCTCCCTTTGGCTCTTTTATTTTTGATTGACTGGACCTGCCTTTAGCGATAGCGTGAAGTATTTGTTCGCCCTTCAGCAGATTCGTCGTAGGTGTGATAACGGGGGGGAAACGCAGCACATTTATCCAGCCTTATAGAAGAAGCTCATAAAGCCTCTCAAGCCAACTTCAAACGGGAGTTCAGGGCGCTGGCTACGGAGTTCCGTGGGCATGCTACCACAATGGTCGACGAGATGAACGCATATATGCGCGTTTTTCTGCACAACGGCGAAGTATATGCGAATTGACACGAGACTTTCAGAGACAAATTAGAGACGGACGCCCTGAACATGCAAGGTGCAGAATGCATCAGCACCCAAGCCTTCGTTGATGCCGCACGAGAATGGAACGCCCAACGCGTGAGCATTCTATCGGACGTGTGGGCTGTTCAATTACATCAATTTCGCAACAGAGTATGGTCAACGAGGCAAGGGCAATCGACTTTAGCGATATCCGGCGAAAGGAGGAGGTGAATGAGGTCAGCAAACTCAGTAAGTCGTCCAGTCCCAGGGTGGGAATTTTGGAGCCCCTATCTTATACCTGTGTGGTAGTTGAGGGGACCGCCAAGAGGCGCGCCCATGCAGAGCGCCGGCTGTTGCGGAATGTCAAGATGGAATTAGGAAGGATATGGGAACAGGAGAAGGTAAACGTCCGACAAACGCGTCCCAAGCGAAAAATGTTGGAAATTGACACGAAAATTAACTCGGGGACAACAGATAGTGACCGATGCAAAGGCACTGGTAAAACGGTATAAGAAGCTTCTCAGGGAGTAACAAGACAAGACAAGTAAGGAGTATATGGGTGGTCGTCATGGTGGTGGACAATCAATCATGCGTTTCAGGGGAATATTACCTTATGAGGATGAATGATGACAAATATATTTGTTATTTTTTTGACGGAAAGTTGACGGGAAGCCAAACAAAGTTGAATTCTGTCGTCGTGATACGGTTCCTAAATTCCCACTCCTACCCGCCACCCGCCACCCGCAGCCTTTACCTTTAGAGAGCTGAGCACAGGTTGTTGCACTCTCACTCTCACTCGAATGGCTCTCTCAGACACAAAACCTCTGTTCTGGAACGGAAAAATTCATTTTGATACTCTCAATGATAAAGACCGACCAGAGCAGCCATCCCCTCCCCCTCCCGCTACACCATCCCTCTGTGGAGTACCCCTCAAGTATATTTCGTACGTCTTCCTCCTTAGTCTTTTACAAAATTCATCACTGACTTTAACTTCCCCCTTGTAGTTTGGTTACCCTAGCGGTTCAAAATGCCACTCTTTCCCTACTTATGCACTATTCACGGGTGTCTTTACCCCCTTCGCGAGCGTATTCCGCAGCATCCGCGGTACTCGCCACAGAGCTCCTCAAGGGTCTCATATCACTGCTAATCGCTTTGATTCGAGTTCGCCCCTCCTCCCCTCAACACCCTTTCGCACTTCCTTCACCGCTCTCCAACTCGAACCGTTTGGCAACTTCCCCGCTCAATCCCAGGGTGTTCTTAGAACGGTGTAGAATCGTCGGGAAGGAGGTATTTCGATCAGATTGCTGGAAGCTGTCAATACCAGCCATACTTTACGGTCAGCTTTGCGCCCCCCCTTTTTTTGATACAACGTCCTTGACAGTTCTTCTCTGCGTACAGTCATTCAGAATAATCTCCAGTTTGTCGCCGCCTCCAATCTAGACGCCGCTACCTTCCAAGTCTCCTACCAAATGAAAATCCTTACCACAGCCGCTTTCTCCGTCATCCTCCTCCGCCGCAAGATAACCCCTCTCAAGTGGTTGGCCTTATTCTTCCTTGCCCTTGGCGTCGGTATCGTCCAAATCCAATGCAGCGCCGCCAAAACCCCATCGGGTAGTGGGTCATCTGCCGATGTGCACACCATGGTACCGTTTAAGGGCTTCCTTGCTGTCGCCGCTGCTTGCTTCACGTCTGGTCTTGCTGGGGTGTACTTTGAGATGGTGCTCAAGAATTCGACGACGGATCTCTGGGTGCGCAACGTGCAACTGTCACTCTTCTCGCTTCTTCCGGCGCTTGTTCCTATCATTATGGCGCCTTCACCTTCCCCTGGCGCTCCCGCCCACACCGTCCCTTCACTCACGCACCTGTTCGCGAATTTCACACCGTGGGC
Organism: Lactarius sp. MG50; assembly: GCA_003314065.1. Lineage (NCBI taxonomy): Eukaryota > Fungi > Basidiomycota > Agaricomycetes > Russulales > Russulaceae > Lactarius > Lactarius sp. MG50. The sequence continues at coordinate 13,403 of QLOZ01006007.1, read as the reverse complement.
TTGGGCAACCGTCCTCACCCAGGTCCTAGGTGGGCTCATCACCGCCCTCGTAATCAAGTACGCCGACAACATCATGAAGGGTTTCGCGACCTCCCTCTCGATTGTGATATCCTTTCTCGTCTCTGTTGGTCTATTCGATTTCCGTATCACGGGCTCGTTCATTGTTGGTGCGAGTGTTGTCCTTACTGCTACGTGGCTTTACTCTCAGCCGGACGGCAAACAACGTGCTTCCTGTACGGCACCCTTCAAGCTCTTTCGTGCACGTCGCTGCTCCAATGCTCCTCCGCCCATTAGCCCAGTGCCAAGACGCCCGCTTCCTAGCCCAATCAACCCGAGCCTCGCGACTGCGCTTGGTCGTCGTACTCCTATTGGCACCCCTTACTCATCTCCTACGACACCTGTGCCGCCCGTCGCCGCCGGTCTCGCCCTTGCGTCTATGCGTTCACACAGCACGCCCTCAATCCTGCTCCCTCCCGCTATTCCAGAGCCTCCCGTGTAGTGGGTTATTTCACACTCACCTAGATTTTATTTTATTTATCAATCACATTTATTTTTTTTTTGGCGCTCGCTCAGACGTCAGTACTCATCTCGCGCGACTCACATCACGAAGGGGCCACACCCTAACCTCACTTTCACGACGCTGGACATGGACTTTGCACGACCTATGACCCTTTAACGCTTCGCTGATCGGGTCTTGCGCCCTTTTTGAGCTTCCGCTTGCCCTTTGCCTTTGTTTATTTCATTCTTGGACCTGCACACTACGCTTTTCTTCTTCATCTGTCTATATCACGCAATCAGAGACGCTCACCTTCTACATATCACTGAAGAGAACTTTGGAATTTGCTGAATCCTTTTCATAGACATTTTCCGTTTTGATTTTGATACCACAGCTTACGCTTCGCTTATACCGTCATCATGAACTTTTACTGCGATTTGTTTTTACATGAACAGTGCATAACTCGGAGGATTCTGCCCGTGTTCTTGTGTTTATTCAAAAACTGCACCCGCTATGATAGGACAATATAGAGGGTAGACGATAAACACTTCGACGCAACCCAGTGCGGTAGGTAGCGTTCACAGGACAGGTGAGTGCTGTGAGCTGAGCTGGCCTGCCTTGCGTGCCAGAGTACGATGTGCTGTTACTTGTACGGAATGCCTGTGGAAAGTCAATCAACCCATTTCAGAAGGTACAGACGCGCAAACAGACTCACCATTTTGCAGCTACAACGCAAGCGCGTGGTGTGAAGTGTCAGTACGTACAGTAGTCTGCAGCAGCAACGAGACGTGGAGCACTCACCCGCTGGAACTCGTCATAGACCGTGCTGCGCACGTTCTCGTGCGCGTTTTTGACGATGGTCATCATGAAATCGGCGGCGTGGCGCTCGCTGAGCCCGAGCGCGAAGCGATCGCGCAGCCGGCGGATCGTGCCCTCGCCTTTGAAGCTGGGGAGACCCGTCCCGAGCATGAGCTGCACGATCGCGATGAGTTGCGGCGCGTGTGGGCGGAGCGCGAGGAAGGCGGCGACGCAGAGCTGTTGGAAGAGCGCGTAGCCCTGCGAGTTGCGTCCGCCCATCAACACGACCATCTCGTGGTTCAGCTTGAACGAGCTGGGCTCGAACTTGACGCCGCCGGGACGTAGACGCTGTCCGTCAGCACACGCTGCGATGAGGGTAATCTCGAAAAGACAACGTATCTATGTCGAACAGGAAGCCAAAGTCTGCATTGTGGTCGGGCATTCAGAAGATGGATAGTCAACTGTGGTCGAGTGATGGGACTGACCTATGTGAATGATGTGACCTTCCCCATCGATCATGATGTTGCCGTTATGACGATCCTTGATCTGGAGAATGTAGCACGCTACGGAATACGCTGCCATTGACTGGATGAAATTCCGTCGCGCCTGCTGATACGCGACCGAGTCTTCTCCCCCATACCTGGAGACGAAAAAGCCTTGGAGATCGTTTACCTTTGCTCGGCCCATTTCGTCTCGCGAGGTGGAGTTCGGTACGACGTCAATTACGCCACACTGCGGTTGCATCGGGCTCTACTCATAGAAGCACAGAAGTGAGTTGAACGTACCCCAGGTGCAGTCGCTGTCACACGGTAAGGGTAAAGATAGAGCGTCAGACCCACGCCAGTGAAGATATTCTTGAACATGGCGATGAGCTGAAGAGCCAGAACATCTTGCCGACAGTCGTCGCCGACTTTGAAGATTGCTTGTATCCACACATCTTGTTCTGTGTGACGTTCCTCCTCTCCATCGTCGCGGGTGATCAACGAATCGGGGTCATCGTCAATGATCACCAGCTGCTTTCGCACTTTGAACGTTGCCATAAATGGTGCCTATAGAACCACGTCTCAATCAAAATCACGGCAAGTATGGACTTGCAAACCTTAGCATGACTCTGGAGTGGTCGGCCCGAGTTTTTGTCAATGTCGATAACTTCCCCATCGGGATTACTTGGGAGGTAAACGCCGACATCAAATTTTATCTTTGCCATTTCTTCATCGATCTTTGCCTGAATAAATAGCACATTAGTGCCGTACGTTTTACGTGACTCACTGAACGTACCTTTTTCTCCGGCTTGGACTTCTTGATGTACGGTTTCAACTTGCCAGATATTGAGGTCACCTCGCCGAAGAACTCAAACTCGCGGTCGAAGAAGTCCCTTTCTGGACCAGACAGTGACTCCACAATATCATGGATCATATGGTCCAAAATGTGTTTCATTGGGTCCTCCTGACAATACGCTAAGGACCTTGGACCATCCAGGAAACTCGATCGAACGTACCACCTCAGCGGCATCATCCTTGTAACAGTTGGCCTTCATGTTCCAGATGATTTGGTGGCAGAATAACTGGGATATTTTGGCCGTGTCGTATATGAAATGGTTGACATACCCTGCATGTGGGCTAACGTTGGGTGTCTATTCGCCTAGGATGAGATGACGATGACCCACCTAGTTCGTCATAGCGCAAAGCTTGTACGATTTGCGGAACGAAAAAGAAGGTCACCTCAACAGGGTGTTGAGCCAGTACTCTGTGGGCGTATTGGAGGATTATAGGATCGCCATGATATCGAGGTTCAAAGAATGTAACTGCAATGATCGGAGGTACAGGGTCCCAGAAATGCAGGAACTTATCATGGCCGTTAGCTGAGTTGAATCAAATAATGGATTGACTCACCCTCACATCCCGTCGGACGCTGTCAAACCTGTCTCCCACGAGGAATTCGACGGCTTCAGGTATATGGAGAACATCACGTGGGTGTGAACGGACGAGTGCGCCAACTTCCTTCGCAACGATGGGATGTTTAAATCTCTCCACAAAATTCACAGCTATGGCTGGGTCAATCTCCCAGGCTGCCCGTATAGCAGTTTTCCATGACTCCTATGGCCTGCTTAACATCCCATTGCAAAAAAGGGCTGAAAATGGCTTACATCTGTCATGGACCTCTCTAGGTTGGTTGAATAATCTGCCCCACGTTTTACATCGTTGACCGGATTTGCCCACACAGAGAGTCTGCAAAGTTCGTTCTCTACCAGCAGTTTGAGGGGGACGCTATGACTTTTTAGGCGCGAAACATATGCTGGGTTCAAACAACGCTTTTTCATACTCCATAGTTGGAAGAAAGGATAAGTATACTTACCTGCGTTCATTGACGTTGCTTGAGCCTGTCCGAGGCTTGAAACATCATGGGCAAGTCGAGCAGCGTCCACCTGAAGAATAGACAAGAACTCAGTTAAGAGCTTCGAGTCAGCGTCCATTTGTAGTCGATTAGAACCACGGGACCATCTTCTCGCCATGAGAAAATCAATCGTGTAGACAGGAAGGAAATTCGGGCGTACTGGGGGCGGACGGAAAACCATGAAAATGCGACTATATAAAGACTTTCCCGGAGGGCATACTCGCAGTAAGAATCAAGTCTTGAACTTCCAAGAGCTTCAAAACCGAAGGTTAAAAAGGCAAATCGAGCTTCCCTCGCCAAGGTGTGCGTGCTGCAACAGGTGTGTGTCTCAGAATACAGAGGGATACAGTGGTTTGGTTACCTCAACGAACGATAAGCCCTTGCCGAGCGGAGGACTAGACGTTGGATAAGTAACATCAAGCCTGGTTTGCGGTATTTCGCGGCCTGCAATCTACTTGACAGCATTTGCAGGACGAGCGTGTGTGGAGAGAGCAGCCGAATAGCACAATTTGTAGCACGATCAATGAAGTCCTTGTCTGTAGGTCCGTAGTCAACGGGATGATAGAAGGGGTCGTCGTAGCTAAAGATAGGGATCAGCCACGGGACATCGGCTTTCAAAAGTACATACTTGAGTGTTCTTGAGAAAATACCTCTCTCTAACCTGATGCTCGTCAACCACGCAGTGTTGATCTCCGCCATCATAGCAATCTCGAATGCAGGTCGCTCCGATATGACCCATGTCCATGTTTCGATACCTGCGGCGATCGCGGATGGCGTAAAAACCTCGAAAGGAAGTGCGACCATGTAGTACAACAGGGTGTAATCACACTACAAGGGTGGGCAAGCAAGCATATAGAAGAACGGTCGGTCGTACCTTGGTTACTGATATGAGAGATGACGCGCATCGGAACAGCAGCCGTTTCAAGTCCTGGATGGTGAACGAATTGCACTTCTCGCGTACCGCAGCAAGTGCTGAGTGCATCTTTTCTCTGAGAGCCGCGATTTCTGGGACAGGATCTTGTTCATCTGTCGCCTTTTGGAGGTTCTTACCTGGGGCGGCCGGTCATGCGTCCGCGATGCAGTAATGAAGGATGTGAAAGTGCTAACCTCCTCTCCCAGCAAGGCGTAGGCCGGCTATCTCCCCCATGAAATAGGCCTTCGATGCAATTTGGCTGGTCACAACCTTGGCGCGATCAGTCTTATGTTTGGAAAGCGAAGCAAGAGAAGCTAATGGTACAATCAACGGAATGAAACAAGAGCATTAAATGAGACGTACATAATTTCCGTTGTACAGGGCCGATAGCCTTTCCATAGGTCTCGGCAACTGAGGCGCCAAGATCGACTGCGTCAATGGGCGACAGCGATTGATTAACGGCAAGGTATTTCTGGGAGAGAGGGTAAGCTTCGTCGTTGCACATAAAGGAGGGCCACAGACCTGGAGAGTTGACTGTAATTCCATGGGGGCGCGGCTGAGCCCAAGCTCGAACCATTGACTAGAGTTGCGCTGCAGGTTGACGAGAATTTCATCCCTGATTTTATAGTCATCAGGAAGCTGGAGAGTTATCTCCACCCGATCAGAGTGGAATTCGTAGGTCGGATTATACTACAGAATGTGGCTCAGCTAGACGCATAGCGCGAGAATAGGGGACTTACCTCGTCCACATATTCACCCTCGCATGAGCGCCGGAGTAGTGTCAGTACCTCGAGTATCGAAAATACAAGTGGAGGGTCACACATGAGTGGTGGGAAAGACATGATGAGCCTGTGGAGGTACTTGGATGCCACAGCGCGGGCCTTGGCGACACGGTGTGTGCTACCAGTTAGGAGGACCTGCAGTTCACTGAGTAGTTCCCCAGGTAATGATTGGGTCCGGGCCTGGTAACTAAGTTCCTGAATTGCGTCCGTAATGATCTGCACATGGTTTGAATGCAAGTTGCGGTGGATTTGTGTTGCTCATACCTTATCGGCCATAGATACCAAGCATGCACTTAGTTCCGTACGACTGTTGATGCTACTGTTCGTGAAGTAGGGCACCAGAGATGAAGGAAGGCCAACGGCAGCACGCATGCTTTCCACGTCGCGCATAGTAAGGAGAAGAATAACTTCTCCGGGAGACAAAGACCGAATCTCCGCGTGATGGTACGGTAGGTACCTGTTAAGTAACGTGCGATGATTCGACAGAACCTAACACGCCGTCATACGCTGGATATAATAGACACAGAAACGTACTTACATTGTGGGCGTATTCCAGTCGAATAGACGAGTTAAACTCAACATCACTAACGATCAAATCATGAGCTTCTTCTAAGACGAGGGCAGGCGTCTTTGCAGCGATGCGAGACAATGCGGGGCGGCGCCACTCCGTTGCCGAGCCATCCTTTTCATCTGCCACGGCGAACTGGAAGAGAGTGCAGAGGAACCACATGTTACGGAACAAGGCTACCAGTTCGGCAGATGAGCCAAAGCGGGGATTAAGGTCATTATGGTTCAGAAGCGCGTCGATGGGTAGGAGAAGAGACACAAGCTGTTCAGACAGATCGTCCGCCTTGATGTACCGGTTTTGGATGGAGGCATTTTGGATAGCTACTCCTTTGTCCCCGAACAAGGTCAGGAGTTCCTGTAAGTAGATATAATAGAATTCTGGTCGTTGGTGTAGCTCCTGCGCAAGCCTTGTCTGAGCGGCCAGGATCTGTACAAGGTTTGTTCTTAGGTCGGTCTGGTAGGGTCTCAAGAACGGCTTTACCATATTGTTCGAGAACCTTGGATCTTCGGAATGCATAGAGAGGCTAAGAAAGGAGAATGCCCTTATAATCTCTAAGAATGAAGACTCGGGAGCCTTCAGTGCCAGATCTACCAGATTATGAGTGATGGCGGCCTCCGCATATGGTTCTGAAATGCGGAGGCGCTGAATAAGCATAGCAATTGTTAGTTTTGTGGCCTGTGCAATTGATTCAGAGCTGGGTTTACGTTAGTGTAAATAACGACACTCACATCATCGCGCTTAGATTCCAGGGCAAGCCTTGAAACTACCGATATCGTGCTGGTGGTAATGAGCCGCCTCTCCTCTTCTGTGAGGCCATGCCCAACTAGCTCGATGGAATGTAGAGTAGCGTGGTCTGAGTGTATAGTCGCGTGTTCGGAATTAAAACCGGGGAAGAGATTGCCGGGTAACGCGTCATGTGGCACGTCGTGGATTTCCTTGCTCGTTGTGGCGACATGATTCAGTAGTGAATACACGTTTGACATAATGAGGTCGTCACCCGGTGCCAACTATCTTAAATGAGAAGAGTATAAATACATGGACAGGTACTAGATACCTTGATGCACAGAGCAAGGCATTTGGCCGCCGAGTATAAGGGCGCAGGGATTCGAGATTCGCTGACGAACTCATTTTCGAATGTGGGTACCGGCGACGTGACGAAGCGCCTGAGATGGGACACCAGTGACGAAGCAGTCTCGGGGAAACTAAAACGCAGTTCTGAGACACTGTAAGAGTCAGGGGGGAAACATACTGTTGCACCAGCACGGTGAGCGCTTTCAAGGCAGCGACTTGAACGAGACCATCGGCGATCGGGGAATCCATACTAAGGATGGCTTTGAGACGCGAAAAAAGGTTACCGTCTAGGTCACGAAGTGCAACAGCGCAGACTGTGCCGAGTTTCTAGCAGGAGTTGGTATGAAGCATCGACCAAGCTAGGACGTCGACTTACCAAGCTCTCAGACATAGTTTCCCATGCATATGTATCCAACGACGGCTCAGAATCCATCTCCTCGAGTTGTACGAGGAGATCGGTAAAAGTCTGCATAGATAATTCCAATGACCTCTTCAAGGCGCTTTTCAGGCCTGGGTCGGAAGCACCAGTTTCTGAAGTGATATCTCGGGTGAGGGTTGACCAAGCCTTATTGGCAGCGGCAGCCTCAACCTCTTCCCCGGACCTCGGATAGACTGGTGCATCTGAAGGATACAGAGCCTGCGCTAGCATCGTCCACTGAGCCTCTACAACGCAGCAGACGAGGAAGTAGCCATTGAGGGGTCTGCCGCTCAGTACATAGCGCGATAGGAGAGCTTGTATGTAGTTCTTGACGTCAAGGTCTCCATCCTCGACCTGAACGACGTTAAACAGAGAGCGATTCAGACGCTCGATAACATCAGGTGAGAAGAGGACGTTAAGGTGTCCAGATATTGAAGCCCAGATATGATAGTTCCAAGAGAACTCCGTGGAGATGATAGCACGATAGAGTCCGTGAAACGAGAGGGCATGGTGGGTAAGTATCTCAGTAGCTGAGCGAGACTCAATGACACGGATCTGGGATAAATATGCAATACTCACCGGGACTCTCTTGTAGTTTGTTTACGAGGACAGACGCGAAAGTCACAATAGCGCTCATGATCCCCTCCCTGTATTCCGAATGGGCTGTGGCGAGCTTCAGAAGAGAAGAGATGGTCGAATAGGCCAGTTGATCAGGTAAGGACCAATCTGACAAGATATTTCGTCTGACTACTCATAAGCCGGCACTGAAGGTGAGAACTCACCATCCCAAGTCAGATTCCTGTCAAAGTCAATGTAGGGGATGTCTCGTAGGATATCCAATAAGACGGGGACCGTAGAAGAAAGAAGAGTAGTGGATAAGTTCACGGAGAGCTCTGCAAATCCAATATTACATCTCGCTCTCGAAGCCGACTGGGACCAACGATTGGATGATGTCACTAGCTCGATTCTCACGACAGATACACTCACCATGGACCCCCTCTGCTCCAGGCTCGCCGAGACATCGCTACCATTCACGAAGCCATTAGAAACATCTCTAGTGTAGACATTAGAGGTGATCAGATCAATAGAAGAGTCGATCGTGGGATCCGCGGGGTCATCTTTGGATGCGCCCACGCTGGCAGCGAGGTCGGACAGTATCAATTGATGAATATTGAACTCGAGGCTACAAGATGTTGGAGTATTCTAAACGGAGTTATCAAAAAGAAAGCGTACCCGTCCATTTCTCAGTTCGTGTCGCTGCTGGCAAAATCGTTGCGTTCGACGAAATCGGACGAATGCGGCCTGCTGCCGCATCCCCAGCCGGGCCGGAGCCATCGCACCGTGTGGGGAGAGATCACGTGCCAAGGTATTTCCTGTCACCGTCTCGAGTGCCCCAGGACCAGTGACCAGTATGGAGGACGACCTCATTGTTGTCGATGATTTCGACTCTAATGCGCAAAATGCTGCTGGCTCTTCAAAGCCGACCACGGGTACTCAAGCCACGCACGCCGCCACTGGCCGCCCCCAGCGAGCCGCGACACTGCGTGCTCGAAGGCAGAGCTCCCCCGTATGTTCTGATAGTGGAGATACGGCCTCTGGGCGGGCCATGCGTTCTTCCGCGAAGTCAAAAGCAGCGCCAAAGCTCAAGCTCAAGTTGAGCGAAAAGGCTGCTGCCCTGGCTCCCGGCATGTCCTTCCTCGGCCCCTACGATCGCGAACTCGACTCCGACGAGGAGGAGCTCTCCTTTGAGGAACAGTTCATACTGCGCATGCCCCCCGGAGAGGACTGTGGCAAACTGCGCGAGATGGTGGCTGCGCGTGAAATATCCCCCGATGTCTGGTTCAAGTTCAAAGGTACGTTCTCTGGTTGTGGGACCTTCGTATATTGGCTAATATCTTAGAGTAGACTCGCGTCGTGCTGCCTTCCACATTGGGGACAACACGTACTCAGCGAAACTTGTTGATTTGCCCTGTATTATTGAAGCACAGAAGACACTCGACAACAAGCGCATGTTCAAGGTCGCAGACATTTGCCAGGTTTGACACTCTGTCTTGTTTATGATCTCCTAGTTTCATACATACTTCAGATGCTTCTCGTTGAACAACGAGTTCCCAGCGAGGAGGTAATGAGTAACCAAAAGAGTTTCAACATCGACGACTTCATCTGGCCACACGGCATCACTCCACCCCTCCATCATGTTAGAAAGCGACGTTTCAGGAGACGGGTGAACAGACGGACAATAGAAAGTGTTGAGCAGGAGGTTGAGAGGCTGCTCGAGCAGGATGCCCTGGCAGAGGATGTTAAATACGGTAGGTTTCCATGACATCAATCTCCTATCCTCGTTCAACTACGTTCTGTAGACGTCCTGGAAAATGTAAACCCGGATTTGTCAGACTCTGAGTTCATCCAAGACGACATATTGGAACCACAAACGCCAGGTGCTCATTCCGAGCCCGGGGATGCTGGGACACCTGGCGGTGGGGCTGACGGAGAAGACAGCAGTGAAGATGGTGAAGGTGAAGCAGACGGGGACATCGACGAAGAGCTTGCCGCGGAGCTCGATCGCGAACTCGAAGGCGAAGACGAGGACGAGGACGATGAAGACGAGAGCGACGACGAGGATGAAGACGAAGACGAAGATGACGACGACGAAACACAGCAGGCGCGTCAACTCCTGAACGAGGAGATCGCTGACCTCGAGTTCGCCGTGCGCAAGAAGGAGGCGGAGGTCGCGAGTACAGGCAATCCTCTGATTCGTAAGCGCTTCGAGGATGCACTCAAGAAGCTCCGCGCGGATCTTGAGGTGAAGATGAGCCAGAAGGATGAGATAAACGAGATGGCGAGGCTTCGCAAGGCTGGTGAGCCAGAACCAGACGAGGGCGAGGCTGCGGATGATGCAGAGGGAGAGGACGGTGTTGAACCTGGAGAGGACGCAGCCGAAGGGGAGGAATCCGGTCCCCCTCCCATGCAGGGCATTGAAATGCCGACCGTCATTCAACTCAATGGCACGGAAGGTGCCCAGCTACCACCACCAGATGGGGACTTGTTTGGGCCGGAAGATGATATGGATATAGGGTAGATCATGCAACTTGTCACAGCCTTGCTCTCGATAGTTGTCTACACTTTTATTGTTTTCAATTCAGGGAGCAGTGTTATCATCATGGTTGCACCACACAAATTGCTTCTCGCTTTAAACTGTGGATCTGTGCCAGGGTATGCTTCCGTCATGACCCGTTTGCCCAAATGAACAAACCTGAGTGATGAAATGTCTAGTGGTTACGGTGTACAGGAGGAGACAATGCCAGCTTGAAGTACAAACGGGACGTAAATGAGGCAAACAAGCGGCGCAAACCAAACACCTAATACCTGCCAGTCCCATATCGCCTGCTTGACTTCCTCGCCCAGGCCAAGCCAACCGAAAGCGAGTGTTGTATAAAGGGCACATTTCACGATACGTGCGGGTAAGGAAGGCGATGGATAGGCGAGGGACAGGGGTACCCCGAGAGTAACCGCAAGGAGAGCGGCGAGAGAGAAATTGAGGACTGACGTAACGGAGATGAGCGTGCTCGCAAGGCACATGTTGATAGATTTCAAAAGGATGTGAAGGGGTGCAACACGAGTAGCACCGTCAGGCCTAGAGAAATTCCATGGAGCGAGCACGAGAGTTACCCAGCACACGAGCGGGATAATGACGCTCTGACAACAGCATGAGCCAATAGGATAAAGTGACTGAGATCAAAGGACATACCAGTTTGCTGATATCGAACCACGCCCGAGTGATGGCCACAAAAAGTGTAAAACCAACCAAATGAGAAGCAACAACGACCATAAATGCGTCCAGGAGGTCTCTCCTTCGAGATACCCACTTCTTCCTCGAGGCGAGGGTAATATCGGCAGCTTTTGCCTCCTCAGCAGGCAGATCTTCGTCCTCCACCTCCAGCCAACCTGCGTTCACCCATTCACCAAGACCGCCGAACATCAGGGCTGCGGCGACAAGTACCGCACTAGGGAGATAACTGCCGATCTTGAGGAAGGATGAAGGAGTGGTCATTATGTAGAAGAAGAATGATGCGTGTAGTCGTTCAAGCAGGTTGTTCATGGTACGGAGTGTAGATTCGACTATGCTAAAAAAGGCAGGGTCAGAAAAAATGACTACAGTGACTAGTGACACGTACCGGCCTAGAGCGTGAAATCCGTGGGGTCCATTGGACGGAACGGCAAAGAGTGTAATCGCGTCTATGCGATACCTAGGCGGAACGTCTCAAGGAAAGGTAGGCGTGTAGTCAGTTGAAGAACACTCACTGGTGGAATAGTCCGTGTGCGCCACTTGCCCTACCTCTTGATTGGTATGAAAAATGGTTCAGTATGTTCTTGGCTCGATAACTGTATTCTAAGATACTTCCACGCTCCCAAAGCCAGCTTGGAAGCCAAGAGGGATAAAAATTCCGTATTTCTTCGCGTCCTGGGAATTCGGATGGTTCGTAGTGATCGTAAAGTAATACGGGCACGCGACCGGTATGTTGAGAAATGGCAGCGAATGAATTGATGAGGTCTTGATTTGGTAAACGCCCATTGAGACCCTCTATCCGGAGACACTGGTTTCAACATGGGTCTCCATTGAAGTATTAGACCGCACCTTGGAAGACACCCAGATGAGAGAACGAATGACCCGGAAAATCAATGCTGAGAGCTGTCCATATCACGCCAGACGCCATGGATAATGGTTCGACATCTTGGTCTACGTGATTATGGAGAAATTATTCCCTGAACGTTCAGACAACGTACTTGTATTCGAAGGCCCATGATATGCACTTAACCATGCATGCATCCCGTCAAGATAATTGTCGCTTATAACAAAAATGATGTCTTTGGACCAGTGCGAATATTCTGTAGACGTAATTCGTCAGAAAAGAGAACCGGAAATGGTGTTCACAGACGTTTCAAGAATGTGGCCAAGGAAAGTACAGCAGACACCCCCCTCAAGTTAGGTCCGCCGGTCCGACTTTTCCAGGAGGCACTGATGACCATTGCTTCAGTCCCGGACGTTCTGGGTGCAGGGAAGATGGCGTAAGCATTTGTGCCAATCGCGGTCTAAGGTGTGCTGTCAGACCCGGAGTGCATAACAGGAGATTGAACCAACTCCGAGTGAAGTTGGGATAGAGTATCTTTGCGTAGAAGATGGTATCCCAAGTTTTGCGAACTCTGTAGCGAAGAAAGTCGCACGCCTGTGTAACAGCTTGAACGGTTTATTGAGCTTGAGAAATGGGGGCGGGCTTACTCTGTACTTGACGCGTTACGATCCAGCAACAAGCTCACGTCCTCCAAACACCTATCGGCACGGTAAACATCTCCCCAGTTCCAATAAGCGTTGATCTATAAGCGAACAAGTCAATATAGGCGGAAAGAAAGATAGATCACTGTACCTGGCTTGGCTGGAGCGCATTTTCGTCGACGTAAGTGCCTGTTCCAAGCTGCGACAGGGGAAGTGCAAGTAGCCAAAGATACCCTATCACCAGAAACCCCACTCTATACCCGGTAAGACAGTGCGGAGAGGTAAGATGTGTATCACACACCTGAGCACACTCAAGTAGCGCCAAACTACCGCGACGACCCTTCTCCGTTTCCGTATCCGTGCAGCATGATCACGGGAGAGAAATATTTGTCTGATACGATCCCTCAAGCCATTTGGTGATACCTGTGCCTGTCCTGAAGGTGATCTACTAGGCATCGATACAGTGTCACGTCGCGTCAAGGCGGCGCCGCGGCAGCAACAAACCCTCCCTCCGGGATATCTGTGGACCCTGTGGCGGCCCGGTTCCGGCCCGAGATTGTTGAGCGCGAAAGCCGTGGCGCGTCAGCAATCGAACACTGAACACACACATCTCATCACCGCCCATTCTGCGACGGGCCCTACCTGAGCCTTCATTACGCGCAGCCAGCATGTATACAAAGCGCAAACGACG
>QLOZ01005997.1:0-18907 GCA_003314065.1 Lactarius sp. MG50 | reverse complement strand
CCGGGTCACAGATTTCAACACCTCGAGTTTTTCCATCGTATGGTATGGCGTTGAGAGAGAGCACAAACGTCCCCGGGCCGGCTGTTCACGGAACTGTTCGGCTTAGTCAGCAGACTCACTGCTCTCAACTCAACTCAACCGACTCGGCCACTTTTTGTAGTCGACGACGACGAGCCCATAATTATGTCTGCAGCTGTAGCGACTTATCGACCCTCTGTCGATGCCCCATCTCAAAAGAGGAAAAGGTGCGCTCTCGTCTCTATCACTCCCGCCTCTCGCGTGTTAACAAGCTGCAGGTCTCGGTCTCGGTCTCCCGACGATGGCCCTCCCTCCATGCGGCGCAGGTCGCACTCTCCCCTGCCCCCGCGTGACGTCGTAGATCTTCCAAGGGTCGAGGATGTTGATCCCGTTCGTCGAGCTGAGCGAGAGCGCCAGCTCGCTGCTCGCATGGCCGCCGTCGAGCTCGAAAAGGCGGAAGACAAAAGAGGCGAGGCAAAGGAGAAAGAGTTCGATGCGGTGGCTGAATTTTCCAAGCTGACGTCCTCACGGTCTGGTGGCGTGTACATGCCGCCTGCGCGGCTGCGTGCTCTCCAGGCGGCAGCTTCACAGGATCGCAGCAGCGCGGAGTATCAGCGTCTTTCCTGGGATGCTTTGCGCAAGTCCATCACCGGTATCGTGAATAGGGTCAACGTGAGCAACATCAAGCATGTCGTGCCCGAGCTCTTCTCGGAGAACCTCATCCGAGGCCGTGGGCTCTTTGCGCGCAGCATCATGAAGGCACAGGCGGCCAGCTTGCCTTTCACACCTGTCTTTGCGGCTCTTGTCTCGATTATCAATACAAAATTGCCCATGGTTGGCGAGTTGTTACTTCACCGACTGATCAGCCAGTTCAGAAGGGCGTTTAAGAGGAATGACAAGGTATGTCGGAGAATCCAATAGCTTTACAATTCCCGTAAAACTCAAGGCATCGTCATAGACTGTTTGTCACTCCACAACCACATTCATTGCCCATCTCGTCAACCAGGCCGTTGCCCACGAGCTGATTGCTCTTCAGATTCTCGTCCTTCTCCTCGAGCGGCCCACTGACGACTCTATCGAAATCGCTGTTGGTTTCACTCGCGAAGTCGGTGCTTTCCTCCAGGAAAACTCGCCAAAGGCCAACGCAACGGTGTTTGAGCGCTTCCGTGCTGTTTTGAACGAAGGCAATCTCAGCCATCGTGTCCAGTACATGATCGAAGTGCTGATGCAGGTACGCAAGGACAAGTACAAGGATAACCCTATACTTCCGGAGGGACTCGACCTTGTGGAAGACGAGGAGCAAATTACGCATGAAGTTCAGCTGGAGGAGGATCTCAAAGTTGAGGAGGGCCTCAGTAAGTGACCGATCTGCTTCAAAAGCATTCGTTATAATGTATTTCTGGCAGACATCTTCAAGCTCGACCCAAATTACCTAGAAAACGAGGAGAAATACAAGGCGATCAAGGCTGACATCCTCGGGGAGGGCGACGATTCTGACGACGAGTCAGAATCGGAGGAAAGTGCTAGCGATGAAGACGAAGGTACGCTAGCAGCTCATCTCTTACCTGCACTCTCTGAGTATCCATTAGCCGTTCCGGAAAAAGAGGGGATCGAAGACCGTACCGAAACGAACCTTGTCAATCTGCGCCGGGTCATCTATTTGACCATAATGAATGCGCTCAACTACGAGGAAGCTGTCCATAAGTTGCTGAAAGTTCAGCTAAAGGAGGGCGAAGAGGTATACCCTATCATGTATTTGCTTCACGGGTCGCTTACGCAGCATCTTAGATTGAACTGGTCAACATGGTCATAGAATGTTGTTCCCAAGAACGTTCTTACTCAACCTTTTATGGTCTCGTCAGCGAACGTTTCTCCAAGCTCAACCGAGTATGGAACGAGTGCTATGAGAAGGCTTTCGAGACTTACTATGACACGATTCATCGCTATGAGACGAATCGTTTGCGCAACATTGCGCGACTTTTTGGACATCTCCTTGCAACCGATGCCATCTCTTGGACTGTTCTGCAAGTGATCAAGATGAACGAGGACGATACCACAAGCTCAAGTCGCATCTTTGTGAAGATCATGATGCAGGAGGTCACGGAGAGTATGGGTTTACCTACTCTCAAAGAGCGTTTCGCGGACCCTGAAATCAAGGCACTGTGTACTGCCATGTTCCCGTTGGATAACCCGAAAAATACGCGCTTCGCTATCAACTACTTTACGAGTGTCGGGCTTGGCGCCCTTACCGAAGAAATGCGCGAGCATCTAAAGGTGAGCCCAGTGTTTAATGTTTTCACTCTGCCAAGGCTAATGTGCTGTTCCCCAAGAACGCTCCGCGCCTTATCATGGAGCAGCGCCGCGCGATGTTAGAGGCCGAATCTTCATCGCCTGACAGTTCATCGGATGAGGATTCATCCTCTGACATCACCTCATCTGATTCCGACGGCGATTCTGATCTGTCGGATGACTCTCGCGACCGCCATCCTCCTCGCCGTCGCTCGCCGTCTCCGCCACATCGCCCGAGACAGGATTCACCCCGCCGTGGGCGCAGTGACAGTCGGACACCATCTCCACCACCTCGTCCCCGCCGAGACGAGCCGCGACGCGGACGCGATAACAGTCGCACGCCATCACCACCACCTCGTCCCCGTCGTGATGAACTGCGCCGCAGACGCGACGACAGTCGCACGCCATCACCACCACCTCGTCCCCGCCGTGACGAGCCGCGCCGCGGACGCGACGATGACAGTCGCTCGCCATCACCTCGCTCCCGCAGGAACGACGATCGACGCGATGACGGCCGCAGCGGCTATGGGCGAGATCGCCATGAGTCTCCTGCACGGTATCGTCGGCGCAGCGAGTCGGTTTCGAGGTCGCCGCCGCCTCGTGACCGCTACGAACGTGAGCGTGAGCGTTCGCCGCCACGGGAGAGCACCCAGGACCGGGACCGTGATCGTGATTACGATCGCAGAAGAGATGATTCACGGGACAGGTACAGGGATCGCAGGCGCTGATGCAAAGGCTTGTTCTGGGTGGTAATCTATGCATTTACTCAACTTTAGGTTACTTTCGTCTGCGATATGTTTGCTACTCGCACATTCCCGAAAACCTCGCTCGCCTATTGAACACGCTGTAGTTTAGCACTAAAAGATAATGATATGGGTATGCACACATGGCCCAAAAGAAGGAAAAAAGGTCGTGTACCGTCGACATCCGTCTCACGGCGTAGGGGTGTCCGTGGGCGCTCCCAAGTCTACCGAATCTCCTTTAATGTGGTATTATGATATGCGCACCTCGTATAATGGATCATCTGGAGGCCGTACCACCACGGGGTCTTAGGGGGTGTAAAGCTCATTGGTCGGGCCGACGCTGGGTTATTTCGTTCGTGTACCCTGATTTATTCCAATTCTGTCTTACCAATGCTCTTACCAGGGGCACGCAATCCACGCTACGTAGGACAGGATCCGTCACCTCATTTTTGAACCGCAACCATATCACAATCGGATGTGGGGTGGCGGTGAAGGAGATGGGCTCTGGTGGCGTACACAAATTAACGTACGTGTAGATGAGGACTGAAACACAACTGTGAGCCGTCTGCGATCTTGGGGGCAGCACTAAGATTGGTCGAGGCAGAGTCAAGACCACTGGGTCGGAGTAACGAGGAAGAGAAAGAACGAGCTTGGCGAGAGGAAGGAAGGAGCGAAGGAGCACTCTACCACTGCAGTGGTAAAGGAGTATTGTAGTCGCTTTAAATTTTCATTGGTATGGTTGAGGAGAATCGCATGTGGATTGCAAATGGTTCGTAGGAGCAGTTTGTGTATGTGGTATGAACCGGGGTGCCATGTGATAGGCGGACGATCCTGCATACGAAGAGTCATGCTGATGCCCCGACCGGGGGACCGCAAGAACATAGCAACATCTCTGAGTCTCCTAGATTTGAGGTATCGATTCTAGCATAGCGTCTTCGTAGTCTCCAGCAGAGCCGCCCACGCAGAGTGGACGGGTAAATTATGAGCTTTTTGGAGTTGCCATGGTACCAACATAGCAAGCTCACGCTGTCCCCCGGCTTCTCCTCTACTTTGCGCTGAGTCATCCCAAGCCATGTCTCATACATGGCTCTTCATCATGGAAAGGAAGAAGTGATTCTCAGTCGTCGTCATAATCGTTATCATCGCTACCCCCGTCTGGCACAGTTGCCGCTTCCTGATCGAAATTCTCCAATGACACATCGGATTCGTTCAATCTGAGTGCGTTCTCTTGAGCGCACATAGAATCGAATAGAGGAAAGGAAATTCACGTTTCTCTCGCCAGGCCCGGTGTTGCCCCTCCTCGACTTACGTCTCCAGACTCCAGCGACTTCCGGCAAAACAATGGTGTTGATTGCACCAGTAGTGTTACTAGCCGACATGCCTGTGTCCAATTCCTGGTTGGCCCCTAGCATCGTAGGGGCCATATTTGAGGTGAATGTTATTGTCTCGCTACCGAGTTGGGAGGCAAGATAGCCCCACGCGGACAACTTGGCAAGCATTGCTTGCGATCTCTGGGCACAAGGGTCGTACCTGTCGTCATCGGTTCTTGGTCTGATCGGATTCGTACATTGCATAGATAGATTGGCAGTAATCGACACAAATACATAGTCTATCTATTCGAGTAAGGACTAACCTCATCCGTCACCATCTGTGCTATTTCTGGAGGTCACAGCAAAAGATGCGGTGCCCTCTCGCAGGACCGTGTCACCATGCCAGTTTGTGCTTTCTCGTCGCGTCGAGTCCGAGGTGCGTTGCAACGCGCATGGTTGTTTGGTTGTTCACCAGTAGGGACTTGGAAGCACCGGATCTGCATTCCAAGAGATCCTTACAGGGCGACCAGCCTGTTGCCGTACAGCAATGAATGGACTGAAGGTGGAAAGTACCTCGTCGCGTTCAATGTCGCTAATGGGCGGGGCGACACTTGGGGCTGCCGCTGCCAAACGCAGTTCAATTTCCTCCAATGCGGGTAGAAGGAGTAAGGGAGGCTCTCCACAGTTCAGCAAGAGAAAACGTGCGACCTTGAGAAAAAGGTCGCGTCCCACCCTGAGTATCTTCACATTTTGAAACTGTTCAAAAAATCTGCGCCATGCAATAGGACCTCTATGGAACTGGAACCACGATCGTTCATGCTTGTAGTATGTCCAAGGTCGTTGAAGGAAGAGTTGCTCCGCGGTGGTGAGTCTCGGGCCGAACGCAGTACCGATCTTCACTGACCATGTTCTCCCATTCTGTATGGCTATTCTGCGGGGTGGTTCATCGATGGAGTGGGAATGCGTCAGCATGGAAATCCGGGGAGCGTTTGAAGTGATATCCACCAGAACGGCGAAACACTGTCCTTCTACGTCGCCGATGAACCTAGAGAGGTGCGGGGACGTAGAAGAGTAGTCGTTGAGTGTGATCTTGAGATCCTGAAGGAATGGGGCGGCTAACCCAGCTGCAAGCGCTTCAAAGCAGGCTCTAGTGCCAGAAAACCGAAAATGTGTCAACTTCAGGAGTGGAACAACGTCTGCGGCCCTCATAGGGGGCACTGGGATGATACTGGTAGTAGGAGGGGGGGGGTTCAGCAGGCACAGCCGAAGACGACGCAGGCAAGGCATGCCTTGCAGATGGGTGAGAAGCGATGCCGCAGGCGATAGGCAGACAATGGTGTCGGTGTCCAAATCGAGTTCAACAAGGCTCGTCGTGGAAGATAATAACTGGGACACGGAAGCGAATGAAACATTTTGTAAATGAAGACGTCTCAGACTCGGGGCGGATCCCTTGAATATTGTCATAGGAACCTCAAATGCAAATATGTCCCTGTTGAGAACTTTGAAGCTCTCTAATATGGGAAAAGGGCGATTCATCGCCCTGTAGACCCTGTCCGTGGCCGACGATAAATGTGACCGTCTGATAGTGATCCCACATACACGATTGGGATATCTAAGAGCGGCAACCGCGCGATTTTCTGCCTTCAACGTCCAGATTGTAGCTTCGCTATAGTCGACAACAATTGGCAAGGGCGGAAGACGTGTCAACATGATAGCCCTTGGGGACCTGTGTGATGTGAAGAGGAGCCACACATGTAAACGGGAGGACGAAGAGAGCACGACACATCGCCATTTTCGGCACACATGTGCGAGCTTGAACCATCCATTTTTGCTATTCCAGATCCACTCATAACGAGGCTCTTGTTCAAAGGCTTGTCGACAAGAATCAAATATCTCCAATAGGACATCCTCGGGAAGTATATTTATTGTTATGCTAGGCGATAGTTCGAGATGATTATGGGAGCATTGTCTTTGGAAAGATCAGGATAAGGAGCAGACCGGGTCGCCACACATACCGTTGGCTAAGGAGGGGGGCTCTAATGATAGTGCGTGTGAGCCTCATGACCATGGTGGCTTTGAGGGGAAAGAACGAAGATAGGGGATGTCGTCAGTGACCGAGTCCGTGCCGCTGAGGCGCCTTTCCCACGACCAACGATTAACTCGGCTGGGAGCGCTCACGGCTCGCCAGGCGATTATGTTTGTACAGTTGACTCTCTCATAACCCATACCCCATAAATCTATGACAACGCCGCCATAGCCCCCCTCACCCATGCCTTGGACCACTCATGGAGGGGGTATAGGTTGAAACTCCTTGCTCACCAAGTTGGTGGATGGAGAGTGCTACAGGATATAAGGCAATATATGTCAAACCAGGTATGGGTTATGAGAGAGTCGACTGTAAATCAGTCCTTGGAAAGTACACCGCCGAAGTTCTTACAGATTAACCCGCCCCGCAGATCTGACAGTCCTCTGTATTTAAGGCAATGAGACCAACTTTGGTAACGACGTGTCATACAAACACGCATCCCCTTGACTGTCAGTCTGGCCACGCTCGATCCCTCCCTTTCAAGTTCTCCCCCTCGTACAATTCCTCCCTGATGCCGGTGTGCGCACCTTCCCTGTCGCACATCCCTCCGCCTTCCTTATGGTTGCGGTGCCTGCCATCCTGTCTCTCTACCTCAGGGCAGCCATTCACGGCATGTCCCGTCTCCGCGTCGTTGTGGCCAGTGTTGTGCTAATCGCGACCTTGTCAGAGTCGCTGACCGTAAATCGTGGGAAAGTCACCGAAAGTCGTCAACGTTCAAACATTCGCGACTTTCTGCTACTAGTATGTCCTGGGGTCCTGCAATTGTCCTCACGAGAATTATATCCTATCTATTACAATCTATATTACTTGTTATGACACTGTGAGGCTTCCTTATGTGTTCAATCTCCGTGAAACCTCTGTGTGGCCTATGTGTGGTTTTCATTCTTGGCAGAGCCGCAGAGGGCAACTATATCTACGGGAGGAACATTTGCGAGCGGAGTTAGTCCAAACGGGGCTCAGGAGGTCGTTCGGTACTGCACTTGGCAAAGACCCAACAACTTCACTCCCTAATGTCACCACCGCTGGTGCAGAGTCTGCTCCCACTGTGGAGGTACACATGGCACAGGACACCTCTAAACCCTGTGGTGGCAGTATTGCCGACTCAAACCCAATCGGGCAGCCGAGCATGCGCGGGATTGTTCAGGAGCTCATGAAAGCCATTGAGATTGATGATGAGCTGCCAGAACCTTCTTCCCCTGATGTGCTCTATATTCCCATTAAGGACCTATTTGACTTCATGCAGTTGTATTGTTTTGAAGCTTACAGCAAGCTGGCCATGCGAGGGCAGGATGAACTTGAGTTGTATGAACCTATTAACCTTGATACTGATGGTGATGCTATCAAACACGACAGATGATCTGAATGAGTGAATCTCTTTTCTTTTTCTACTCAGAGCTCATTATCAACGTTGTAATACCCGACAACCTGTGACTCTGATAAGATAAGATAAATATTGATTATTATGTAGCGCGTAGGAAAGCTCTTATCGCCCATGTATAGGGCGAACAGAGTGTCTGGTCCCGGTCTTTTATCCTGCATGCACACAGCCTCTGCCATGCTCAGAAATACTCATAGCTACGACTGTTGTGTATGGTAATTTACTTCGAAATCCCTCTATATCACGCAAACTTCAATTACCCTACATAATACACGGAACAACCCCCTGGCCTGGTCATGTCATGTCCAGTTGCAAGAAGTCACGGTCAACAGTCATGCAACTGGCACAACGCTGGAGCCATGAATGACTGTATCCGTCTTTTTGACGCCTTGCCAACGACAGCGATGCACGGGCTCTCTTCCCACTTACTCCCCGTCGTCAGCGCCAGCCATAAATAACCGCGGCTTTGTTCAGTTTCCTTGGCTTTTACGCTCCTTCATCTCGCGATAACGCCGAATCGCATTCTCCCGCTCCACCTCCATCATCGCGCGCTGCGCCATCGAAAGCACCCCCGCAGCCTTCGGCGGCGCGGCGTGCTGCTGCCCCCCACCCGAGCTCGCAACAGCCCTGGGTCGCGGGAGCTTGAGCCTTTTAAGCTCGGGCGGAGCCATCGCGACGTCGTTCAGACGGCGCGGCGCGGCGCTGGACGTGGTCGCGAACTCCTTTGGTCGGTCGCGGTGTTTGTCGGCCGTCTGTATGGGCACGCCCTCTTCTGCGTCATCGTGCTTGCTGCCGACGTTACGACCTTTTGTTTTTGTCGTAGGCGAGGGTTGTTGAGTTTTGGCGCCGGGAACAGCAGCAGCGGCGATCGCTTTTCTTTCCTTACGTTCGGTTGCGGCAGAAGCACGCACTGCAGATCGCACCAGCGGACGCATGTGGTCCTCGACTCTCCTAAGGGTTCAAAAGGGGAGAAGGGAAAAAAATGGGGAGGGGGGGTGAGAAGGGTGCGACTCTCCATTTTCTGGCGATAATTTGACAAGCGAACACACCCACCGATTAAAAGCCTTGAGCGATTCCCCAGACTGAATCTTAATCATCACCGTCTCCCCCCCTCTCCCTTTTAATTTCCCTTTCGCTCCTTTGCCATTCGCGCTGGCGTCCCCACCCGCCAGAGGCGGGCCTGTGCGACGCTTCTTGGATATCGGAGCACTCCCATCACCTTCGTCGTCTGCGTCTGCTTCGAGCCGCGCACGCTTTTGCCGATACTCGGCGCGGATCTTCGCCGCGTCCAGCACGCGGGCGACGGATTTCGGGATGCCTTCGGTGCCGATACTTGCGCCACCGCTGCTACCGGGGTCGCTAGGCGGCGCGAGATCTGTACCTCTAGGAAAGTGAGAAGGAAAACAGGTGGGGCGGGGTATTACGAAGACATCTCACTGACCTTTCTTTTCTTTGTTGCTCGCGCACGGAACGTTTCGCGCGCTTGTGAGGCATGGCTCAATTTCCCAAGTTGTTTGTTGACCATCAATCAACTCAACTTTGAAAATGGGTTTTCCCACTGAATATATTACATAATAACATAGCCACTGTGATTCCACTTTGCCGCTATGCGCCCTGCAAAACAGCTTGGCAAGGCCTGTGTATGTAATGTAATATGTAGCATGCATGCAGATACCTAACTTACGATATGGATATGTGCTGTAGGTCCAAAATGCTACAAGATGTGAACCTCGTTCCAATCCCTCTACTGTACCAGAAACCAGAAAAACAAGAAACGAGACCGAAAAAACAAACGACAAGGCAAGAAAGTTAACTAGTATTACACAAGCGCTCGCCATTAGGGCCCGCCAGCAGTGTACAATAAGTTGCCGTCCTTTTCCGCGTCTGTGGGTACCAACAGACCCACAGTGTTCCCGAACCCCGCAAGACAACATGTCCGCCCGCTCACGAGTGGACGGACACGCGTGAACGGAAGCCGCGGTGTCTCCCGCGTGACTGCGGACCGCGCGAAGGACACAGAGGCGGCCGGTTCGAGCGACGCAAGTGGCGACGCGCTGACGCGTTCCTCGACGGGATCAAACGTCCACGCTTCCCATCGCCCAAGTGACGCCGCGCTAAGCCCGCAGTCATGTTTTGTGTGCGCGTTTGCGTTTTCATGTACGGACGGAGCCGCGGCAGATTTTGTATTCGCTGCCCTGCTCTCGCTCGTGTCTGGGGGCTTCCGCGAGCGCCGCCGGAGGCCGACTACTCTCGGCCCTGCGACGTCCCATGCTCCGCGTTCGCATGTCGTGTACGCGATCCTAGAGATCACGAGGGAGCGCCAGTGAGCGGGTATATGTGGTGGGTCTGTCGGGCCAGACGGTGCGTCGGACGAGTTCTCCGGGACCACGAGCGTGTCTGCAGTTGTGCGACGTAGGGTGTCCTTCTCGGACGCACGACGCGATAGCACGCCATGGCCGGAAATGGGGAACGCTGCACCGTCTTCCGACATGGACGCGTGACGAGATCGCCCGGGCTGCACAGGTGCTGAGGCCGCAGTGCTGGGACTCCGCGAACGGAGTCCGAGCGAGGAGCCCCAAGGTGGCGCTTCGGATGGTACGTTGTGCAAGCAGGTGCTGCAAGAAGATGATGTGGCAGCCGAGGAGGTGACGGGGTTGGAGGGAAGAAATGCACGGAAGAACTGTACTGTAGGACCCGCACCGAACGCGAGAGCAAAGGTAGCTGGCAGGACCGTGCCGCAGCGCGTGCAGGGCTTGGATGACACAGCGTAGAGGCGCAGAGTACTCAGAGCGCCGTGAGGTTCGTCGAGGAGGGCGATGCAGGAGCCAGTCGAACCGTCCCATAAAGAGACGACGCCTGCTTCGCTTGCGGCAGCGATAACGAGCGTACGCACACCACCAAGCTCTAGTGTACACGCGTGAAAGCTGACAACTGTATCGACAGGGTTCCCTGCTTGTAGGCAACATCCAGAAGCGAGGGGTGGTTCAAAGCCGTGAACAAGGTCTACGATATCGAGGGTGCCGTCTTCGATAGCGAAGGCCGCTAGCAGGCGACTGGTATCTGGGACGCGCAGGATGGTAGACCACAGGGTGCGACGCCCCCTGGGTGGAGACACCACGGCAGGGCAGTCAGGCTTCCCGCTATCCCATTTGACGACCGTCCCGTTTTCATACGTCGCGAAGATGGCGGGCGTTTGATCCGGGCCGGCGAGAGATACGGGGGTTGACCCTCCGGATACATTGTTATTCACAAAGTGTAGTCCAGTTACCGCTGACGACGCGCCGCGCAGCACTCGTTGCGGGGATCCTCCCGCGGGTGCAGGTAAAGCCCAAATCGCCACGACGCCTGCCCCAGTGCCTACCGCGCAGAAAGATCCAGCGTCATCCAGCGAAAGTGCGGTGATGGCAGCATTTAAATTAGATGGACCCGCGCCGAGCACATCCTCCGCACCAAGCGCAATCGGCACTGCGGACCCCTTGTTCCACAGGACGAGTTCGTTCTCAATACTCACACCTGCGGCCGTTCGCCCATCCGCACTGACTGCTAACAATTCTATATCCGTTGAATGCGCGCGCGACAGAGTAGCAAAAGTGAATGGCGCTTTTGGGGGATCTGTGCATTGTAGTGAGGAGTCAGCCTCGGCACGATGGCGCTGTGCTTCAAGCCGCTCGGCATCTTTAAGTAGATAGAGAAGGAGGGCATAGAGTGCGGCAACGGTAGCTGCGATAGGGAGCACGACGATACGCGCCATCCGCGCGGCGGTGCGCATGATCCAAGAGTAAGACAATGATGGGCGGGCGCGGTGAGATGGTTGAGAACCTGTAGCGGACTGGGTAGCGTCGGCGGGATAGAACATAAGAAAAGTGGGTGCCTCGATGCGTAGGTGTAACAATCGGTCTTCTCTTGGATTCAGCATACGCCAGGTGTGCCACGCAGGATCACCTGCGCCGGAGAGAATATCTTGTTTACGTTGTTGAGCAAGGGGTATAGATGCGGGTATTGTGGGGATATCAGAAAGGCGGGTTGTGGGGTATGTCACAAAATAGAGTGTCCCAGTTGTCGCGAGAAGCTGAATTTGCGTGCCTAATCAGGACCCGCGTAAAGACATGAGGACTCTGATTCGTACCAACAACAGACTGATATTTTTGGTCGCACGTCCACGGAGTAATCCCTGGAGTGCTGTGATAACTTTACGGCCTCTCCCGTTAGATTGAGTAGTCTGTTCCCGCGTGACAGGCTGAAGTGCTGGAGTAAAACTCGCGTTTTGTTGCAAAAGCTCCTCGAGTTCGAGTCGCTGAATGTCAATTGACAGAACAGCTACGAAGAACGTATGGACAAGAAACCAGTGCGCGACGAGCACGACAACAGCAAAAGCACAAAACTGGCGCGTCGCGCCACGTGCAAAAAATGCAATGACACCAAGAATGATGTTGTAAGTCAACACTTTGAGCGAATTGGAAGTCCCGGCACGTGACAGACCCTCGGCAATGCGTTCTTTAACGGGTAGGGTTATGGATGTCTTGACGACCGCTTCAACCTGGAATGGAATAAGAAAATAAAAAGAAAATAGATTAACTTAACACAGACCAAGCTGAACATATTCTCTGCGCCAATGAACATGATGACCAAGGGAAAGATCCCCCTATGACAAGCAGTTAGAGAAGAAATCCAGCTTGTAGATGGGCACTCACCAAGGTATCATGGTGACCCGGAAACCTACGAGAGCACAGACGCTCAGGCTAGTGATAGTACTAACAAGCATTTCAATGGCGCCAGTGAAGATAAGGCCTATCCCGTTATGTACTGGGAGGCCTTTCCGCACGGAATGGCCGAAAGTAATCGCAAGCGCCAAGTAGGCCAGGTAGATAAACACGGTCAGGACTGAGGTATCCGTAGAGCGAGATTTACGTGTTGTGTACTGTCACAACAAGTGAGTTTATAGTTATAATGTAGAATGGTGCGACATACCTCCAAGGCGATGAGCTTCGGTTGTTGGGTCTCAGTGATCAAGTCCGCACTGTCCTTGGATGCATCCTCAAGTATCTGGCGCCAAGCAGAGTGGCTCGACTTGCCAAGGCAATCCCTCTCAGGAAAGAAGTATGTGAGAGCCAAGAAAACGGTGGATCCAGCGTCTACATTCGAATATTCGCTTTTATCGCGCCATGCAACAACCATTTGTGATTCGATCGGGACACCAGCGAAGGAAACGTTATTCGAAGGCCGGAGGGTGTGCAGTACATTTGCGTCAGTCATCAACACACTTTCTTCGTGGTGCCAGAACATCAAGGGAGAGACCACGAGACATTGTCCGTCCGGACGTTGGAGACAGCGTACCCCCCGAGCAGCGAGGATGTCTGAAATCTTGCGCTCGAGGCGCAGAGTCGCGCGTAGGAGCTGGTGGCTCAATGCTGCGGAATCAGCTAAGGCAGAGCTGTGCACGAGCACGCGTTCTACGCGTAACGTCTGCTCGACGCCGCATCGTGCACGGACAAGGGAGTCTTCGCGAATGTGAAAACTGTCATGAGCCGCCCATATATCGCGGAGGTGGTGCTGGGCGTCGTAGCTAGAGATAGCGTCGACAGCAAGGAAAGGGTCTAGGATCTGAGAGGAGAAGTGGGCGAGGAAGCGTGGCTGGGAGGACGAATAAAGGGCGAGGGCAGGGTAGAAGAGGGAGGTAATGACGACTGCGGAGATGAGGATGACGCGAATTTGATGCGTTGCGCAATGTCTTTATGGGGACGTAGTTCATGATTCTAATTAGCGAGATGAGAGAATGAGCACAATGGGGACATACAGTCCAAAGCGATGAAAAAGCCTGTGCCCCGTCGTGCGGACGCGGAATAGTAGGTGCGGACCCAGAGCGTCCATGGATGGTTGGTGGCAAGTTACTGCGAGAGGCTAGTTGGCTAAGTTTGGGAAGTGGCGCGACTGAGATGGCGACTCGGATCTGCTGTGCGCCGCGTGCGCTAGTGTACGGAGGCCTAATGTAGGAAAAGGACGATGAGAATGTTAATGACGAGGCGGTGCGCACGCTCGAAACATGAGAACAAGTTGAAGCTGATGAAACTGATGTATGGGTTCGTTAGAGAAATCATGAGCTGTAGAAGAAAAGACACTGACTGAAAAGTACTCTCGACTCTCGACAGGCACAAAAATCGACGTAGGCGCTAGTGTGAACTGTAGCCAGCACCGTGACGGGCCCGGGAGCAGTACAACATCGCCCGCCCGAGCCCGAATTGACCGGCGAATGCACTCCGACTCGGCCCGGACAGTCCATTTATTTCCAGAACAGAGCAAGGGCTGGTTATTTGTGTTTACATCGCCTTACAGTACGAGGGGACTGCTAAGCATAACATTTACCATCTCTGACACGTAATCATGTTACAGCCATCATAGTACGATGATGATATCGAACAGTACAAGCGCAGTAATACAACGATAGTACACCGCCCAAGAATGCCCAGAAATCTACTAGTAGCTGTCTGACAATCAACGGTCCAAGTGAGACTCATGCCAGTGGGGTGAGCTGGCAGGCAATTGTCAGAGCAGTACGTTAGGTGCCGGAGAACGTCTATAAAAGGAAGATCATTCATCGGGGGGTCGGTACTTAGTCTAACAACCCTCTCCGGCCTACTGCACCTTCCACTGGCATAACACCCCCGACTGGCAAACCACCCGACTTCATCCAAGTCCTTGCAGAGACCTCCTGGCCAGGTTTCTGCACAGACATCCGCCTCCTCATTGAGCACATGTTCACGGGCAAATACTCTGCCCATCACCGTCTGCCCGCGCCCAATCCACTGCCTGTGCAGCACCCCCTCCAAACGCCCACCCATATCGTCATGATGACCCAATGCTGCCCACTGTACCAGGACGCTTGTAGGCGACACCTCCCCCCAACCACATCCACCCTCTCCACCGACATCAGCTTCGGCACCAAGGCAGGTGGCGCGACCCTCGATCGATTTATCAAGTAAACACAGTTCTTTCATTGTGACTCGCATTTCGTACATTGCATAGATAGATTGGCAGTCATCAAGGACGCATGTATATAGTTCATCTATTCGAGCAAGGATTAACACCATTCATCACTATTCGTGCTACCTACTTCGAGTTGTGGAGGCCACAGCATAAGAAAAGATGTGGCGCCCTCTCGCAGGACCGTGTACCCATGCCAGTTTGTGCTTTCTCGTCGCGTCGAGTCCGAGGTAGCGCTGCAACGCGCATCGTTGTCACCAGTAGGGGCTTGGAAGCGCCGGATCTGCATTCCAAGAGATCCTTACAGGGCAACCCACCCGTTGCCGTGCACCATTGAATGCACTGAGGGTGGAAAGTACCTCCTCGCGTTCAATATCGCTAATAGGCGGGGCGACACTTGGGGCTGCCAAACGCAGCTCAATTTCCTCCAGTGCGGGTAGAAGCAGTAAGGGAGGCTCTCCACTGTTCAGCAAGAGAAAACGCGCAACCTTAAGTAAAAGGTCGCGTCCCACCCTGAGTATCTTCACATTTTGAAACAGTTCAAAGAATTCGCGCCAGTTAATAGGATCTTCGTTATGGAACCAAAATCCGTAGTAATTTAAAGGACATTGAAAGAAGAGTTGCTCCGCAGTGGTGAGTCTCGCGCCGAACGCAGTACCGATCTGCATGGTCCATGTCGTCAAATTCTGTATGGCTATTCTGCGGGGCGGTTCGTCGATGGAGTGGGAATGCGTCAGTATGGAAATCCGGGGAGCGTCTACAGTGATATCCACCTGAACGGCGGAAAACTGTCCTTCTACGTCTCCGATGAACCTGGAGAGGTGCGGGGACGTATGGGAGTAATCGTAGTCATCGTCGAGTACGATCTCGAGATTCTGAAGGAATGAGGCGGCTAACCCAGCTGCAAGCGCTTCAAAGCAGGCTGTAGTACCAGCAAACTGAAAATGTGTCAACCTCAGGGGTGGAACGACGTCTGCGGCCCTCATAGGGAGCACTGGGATGATGCTGGTAATAGGAGAGGGGGGGTTCAGCAGGCGCAGCTGAAGACGACGCAGGCAAGGCATGCCTTGCAGATGGGTGAGAAGCGACGCCGCAGGTGATGGGCAAACAATGGTGTCGGTGTCCAAATCGAGTTCAACAAGGCCTGTTGTGGACGATAATAACTGTGACACGGAAGCAAATGAAACGTGTTGCAAATGAAGACGTCTCAGACTCGGGGCGGATCCCTTAAATATTGTCGTAGGAACCTCGAATCTTGGTCCATACGTCGTGTTGAGAAGTTCGAAGCTCTCCAGTGTGGGAAAAGGGCGATTCATCTCCCTGTAGACCTTGTCGAGCACTAGATCTTCCCCTGTGATAGCGATCCTACGCACACGATCGGGATGTCTAAGTGCGGCAGCCACGCAATTTTGTTCCTTCCACGTCTGGATTGGAATTCTGCTATAGTCGACAACAATTGGCAAGTGTGGAAGACGTGTCAACATGATAGCCCTTGGGGGCCTGTCTGGTGTGAAGAGAAGCCGCACATGTAAACGGGAGGACGAAGAAAGCACGACACATCGCCATTTTCGGCACACATGTGCGAGCTTGAACCATCCATTTTTGCTATTCCAGATCCACTCATAACGAGGCTCCTGTTCAAAGGCTTGTCGACAAGAATCAAATATCTCCAATAGGACATCCTCGGGAAGTATATCTATTGTTGTGTTACTAGGCGATGGTTCAAGGTGATTATGGGAGCCTTGTCTTCGGAAAGATCAGGATAGGGAGCAGACTGGGTCGCTACACATACCGTTGACTAAGGAGGGCTCTAGTGGCAGCGCGTGTGAGCCTCATGAGTATTGATGGCTTCGTACAAGATTGAGCAGATCGGATGTCGAATCGAATCAGTGCCACATGAGGCGCCATTCCCACGATCACGATCCATCCCTGGTCTGAGCACGAGCACGAGACCCGGGCCCACGGGCCATTTGGCCCAGCACCGTCAATCGTTTAGAACAACCCCTCCAACAACCCACACATTTCCACGTTAGATACATTGTTACAACACCTTACACGTCAGGCTGAGGAACATTGGCAATAGACATCACCGCACATTGTCGCTCCGGCTCTTCAAGTTATCGATAACCCTCATGTTCAAAACTTCCCTCCAAACTTAAGCTTTCATTCCTTCTCGTTTGAAACAAGGAATCGATAAGCAAGCAGGGTCTTCTTTATATCTAAACAAATCGAGGAGCATCGTGATGATACATAGGGGACGCGACATAACATAAAATTTATCAGATCGAACTAATGAATACGTATATAATCCAAGCGCTTAACAGTTCATTCCATTACTCCCTCTTTCATTTACAACTCTTCCATATCAAAATCCCCATAAAGGCTTTTGAGGTCGGCCGCACGGACACGATACCGCTTTGTTCGACGCACCGGCGAGCCCGTCAGGTCGTTCAGGCCGTCGACGACCTGTCTAGTGACCACTACAAAAGAGGCTGTCTCAGCTTCAGGCAGCGACGAGGTCGATGAGGAAGCCAGTGGCATGGCCACTGCGTGTTGGTGACACAACAGATAGCCCTGCTGGGCTTGATGGCGCCCCTCCATGGTGACTTGGGGCAGCGGTGTCGCAGGCAGGGTTGGGGTTGGAGACCTCTCCTTGATGTGGCATGTCTGAAAGTCGGGAGTGTCGAATGGAAGCGGAGGCGAAGACAACAAGTACTCGTCATCATCCGAGGACGACGATGTCTCTGTCGGTGCGTATGAGTGGTTCGACTGGACGTCGAACCCACCCTCAGGCTCGTCTTCTTCCATCGCGGTAGATGCGGTGTCCTCCGCCTCCATCTCCTGCAGGAGGCGCGCTGCCTCCTCTGCAGTTTCACGCTCGAGGTCATCAGCACGTTGGCGAAGCTGCCATGCGCCCAGTCTGGCCTGCTTCTGCAGCTGCTCAAGCCGGATCCTCTTCGCCTCTTTGTGGCGCCAGGCCTTGACTCTCCGACGAGCTGCCCCTACATCCTCGGGGTCAGAGGGAACTCTGCAGCGCGAGGCTATGGATGCGAGGCTGTCAGTAATACTCCTGTCTGTGGACACGACAGTACCTTCTTGACAGTCCTCGGACTGCAAGTCCTCCGTGCGCCGTGGCTTCGGCGTCCAGAGGGGCGAGGAGGGTGATGTGTGTCTAGTATGATATGGAGTGTTTGGCTCCACAGTGTCTGTGTCCGAGCTAGAACTAGACTCGGACTCGCTCTCTGACGAGTCTACCATCTCCACATCTTTGGGTGGGGCACGGGTGGAGGGACGGGGGCTAGGGGTGGGCTTGGGTGACTCGGACCGAAAGATCAGGTGGACGCCTAGGCCGGTCGCGTTTCGCTTCCCGATGACGCACTCTGGCCCTCCATGCGCGTCCGAGTCGACCATGTCCTTGACCGGTTTATTGAGCCTGCTCTTAACGTTGCGGCGAAGGTTGTAACCGTGTGTAGAGGACATCTTGCGAGAGAGAATGGGAAAATGGAGAGTGTAAGACTCGAAGAGGTAAGTAAGAATGAGGACAGAGAGTGTGAGAGTTGGAAGTTCTAATGAAGTGGGCGAACTTGTGCTGACGCTTGTTGCTTGTGCTTAGATTGCGACAAGGGGCAGACATCGCACACCAGTTCAGTTTATATGCGCAGTCAGTCCCATCTCACTTTTGTTTCCTGGTTGCTATTTTCCACTGTTGTGGACGTGTCGCCTTAGATTTGCAGTTCGCTGTGGCCTCAGGCTGTAATGGCACACGCCATTGGTCACGGTCGCCCTAATAGCCACATTTTACCTTAGCTTTAGCCTTGTTGACGTGCTTGGACCAGTGTCTTGCTTTTCAATGACAGCGTTGAAGGCACCGTCGACAAAATCATGTCATCAGTCATAGCCTTTGCACCGGCCTGCCGCCTTGACCAGGCCTGGCCAACAGTTCCATCCTTTCCACAATAAGAGGAGGAAATCCTAGTAAACGTCATGATAGCATGGACTCAATTGTAGTCCTGATAACCGAGCGCGGATCTTCACATTCTGTTTTTTTTACGGCAGATGTGGCAGTAGATGCCACTCAAATAGATCAAAACAAAAATTTGTTGCA
>QLOZ01005993.1:11555-35613 GCA_003314065.1 Lactarius sp. MG50 | reverse complement strand
TATCTCTCTATCGCTCCCCGTGTACAGGTTGCAGCGGCGTCCCGTGATGATCTACTAAGGGCACACCCCCTTTCGAAACTTTTGTGTTACCTGTTCTGCCTGGTTTCTCGGTCCGGAACCCCCGTCTTGATTCTTCTGTGCATCCCTTATTTTCTGTGCGGGCAGCGTTCCCTTTCTGTCTGAGTCTCACTTCTGACCCTTCCATCTTACTCTCTAATCCGTCCTTCTCGTGCCCGCGTGGTTCGTACCATTACTCCTTACACCGTACTTTACGATTTTCGCCACGCGCTCCTGTGCTTTCCCTGGTGTATTTGAGCCCTGTATTCTGTGGAATAGAAAAGCAAGCGAACAAGCATCTTAGATCTCTCGCGAACCCCACTGACTCCTACTTCCGATGTGACCCTTCCGAGTGCCTCAAAACTCTCGTGAGATCCCCTCGCTACTTATAGCTTTCGCCATCGCTCTCTCAAACCCGCCTAATTCACATGCGCGTACCACCGCGCGGCGCGCGCACACCAGATCGGCCGGTCGTCGTCCTGTTCGGTTTTCTGGAGAGATTGTTCGAAATGAGTCTCAAGTCGACCAACGTCAAGGATCCATGAATCAGGATGAACGAAGACTCATCCTCTAGGCGGTAGCGGATCGGATGCGCTGTGCGTACTCGTTGACATTGACACGCAGATGATAATACTTACATCGCGGGATAGATTGTTCACCTGTTCCGCAGGATGTGCCAGTTCCATGTGGTGCGCTGCATCTAGCACCAGCCGGGTGACAAGCACATTTTAACGCACCTAATTCACTCCTCTCAGGACATGGCAATAATAATTCCCAGGGCGGCCATCCGGACCCACCACGCCGCGGACCAATTGTGTCTGTCCTGCCACCAACCTGCTCCGCGTTGGGCACGTGGTAGAACATGCTGGTGGGTTCAGAAGGAGTAAGAAGGGAGAGAAGTAATGACAATGCACTGAGGGCCCAGTGAGGGGATGAGGGTGCGCAGCGGTGATGCAGCCACGAGGCAGAGGCGAGAGGGTGAGAGCAGTGCAGGCTTGTGCGATGAGACGACACTGAAAGCAGAAGAGATGGCGCAACAAGATTGCAGTTTAAATGGCACACGTGGGGATGTTTTGAGAATGACAACACGGCACTGACTTAGGTACTCACAGGACAAGATGCAATCAGGGGCACCACCAGGCGACTCACGGCAATGGGTGCAATATAAGTGATCGCGCGGGTGAAGGAGGGTAACCAAGCAAAAGAAAATAAGATGACGTGGCCAATCGTATAGCGTCGATTTATTTTTTTAAGTCAGGTAAAGACATGATCCCGGGTTTTGCCGGTTGGACTAAAGACAAAGTGGGCGTGGTGCAGAGAAAAGTGACGGTGGGA
The DNA here is from genome assembly GCA_003314065.1 of Lactarius sp. MG50. Lineage (NCBI taxonomy): Eukaryota > Fungi > Basidiomycota > Agaricomycetes > Russulales > Russulaceae > Lactarius > Lactarius sp. MG50. The sequence goes on along the minus strand of QLOZ01005993.1, from coordinate 34,221 downwards.
AGGGGTGGTGTAAACGACTCGAAACAGGGCTGATATCAACCAAGCCCTCACAGCGACTCGCGCTCAGAAATGTGTGAGAAAAAGGGGGCCCATTATCCTGAGTCTCTCAATGGGCGAGGCCTGAAACAGGCCCTTGTATTCTCTACTAGAAACCGAAGCAGCGCGTTGGTGCGGTTGGTATTCCGAAGCACCCCGTGTAGACGCTTGATAGGGCGACCGGTTTGATCATCGAAGTTGAATCGCGGGGAAGCCGAGCGTGCTGCGTTGTACTAGCGAGGGCAGTCGAACACGACCCGATTGACCGTCTGGCAGGTTGCGATGGCTGCTTTCCACGGCAGATCGCGGACGGCATCAATGGAGGCTGTGTTTATGAAATTTGGGGGTGGGGGGTTGTTGCGAAGCTTTTGGCGAGGGAGCGGCCTCGCGCAAAGCCGGGGGTTGGCAGGTGGCCGGGGCCCAGCGAATGGTGGTTTTTGGCCCAAGAACGGTACAAAGCAGTTGCTCCGCGATGTTCCAGACGGCGATAGAGACAGATTGTGTAGGGTGTGGGCTGAAATTGGATATTCAATTGATGGAGCCTGCATTGGTTGTGACGATAATGAGGTGGTTTGGGGCAGGTTTTCCGCTTGCCTGCCAGTCTATGAGGGTGAGTTGCACCAGTGCGGCCGCAGATTCGATGGCTCGTGCCCCTATGAGGTTCCCGGCCAATTCTGAGCCAATCAGCCTCTCTGTGGCGTACCTCTATTAACTGAGTTTCCCAAACCCCGATGGTAACGTTACCGAACAAGGACATGGTCACTGCGAAAGACGTTAGCATACAGACGCGTTTGACCTCAATAATTGATCCACAGACAGAAGATAGAGAGATACCACCGGACCTCCTTGTACACGGACATGAGACAAGCATGGATACGAGCAACGGGCCTGAATCCAGATCTGCTTACGATAGTAGAGGTATGCGTGAGGGTGGCGGTGATCGATGCGAACGAGAGACCGTAAGAAATGGCAAACGTGGCAGAAAGGAAGAGAGGGCTGTAAGCATGATATGCCTGGATGTTGAACGAGGAATCGACATTAGATGATCCGAGAGATATTGTATGACTTTCCCCTGTCATCGAAGGAGTGCGAGGACACCAAGGGCAGGTGGGCGCTGTACCATACATTGGTGTACGGCGTGTGTGTGCTCAGAAAAGAAGAACGGGATGAGAGAAGAAATGAGGACTAACGTAAAGGACAGGGACGAGGAACCAGTAGAAGAACACAATAGGCGCCAAAGTTGGCAGCAGCCCAGAATGGGATGGGAAGGGGTGATCCGTTGAAGGCAATTTGACCCAGTCGAAGGTTAGGATACCAATAGCCAAGCCGTGAGTGACGCCGAACATTTGGTTGACCTTGATATCGTTGGGAACGATCCAGCAGACCCATGAAAAGCTAGAGAGGGCGGTAAAAAGATAAGAGGGAAAGACATCTGACATGAAATGAATCGTAAGAAAAGTAAACTCGCCAGGAGGGAGAGAGAAAGCTGGGTGTAGAAGTAGCCGATGAAGACGTAAGTGAAGAAGCGCTCGCGGGAAATACCACCGCGGGCATGAGTACTAGTAGTACTGTCCTTGCCCCACACATCGACCGGACCCACCATTCGACCACTTCACCAAAACGGGCCCAATTGAGCTCAAACTTTGTATATATGCTCTAGTTGACATCCTTATTACAATGGTGGTCTTTTTTCTATATAAAATTGCGAGGAAAACGAGATCAAAAAAAGGGCTTCTGTCACGCAGGCTGATGGATGCCGTGTCGGAGCTTTAACTGGCATCACACAACGGATCTGCATTGCAAACACGCCGTGCTGAGTTTGAATTCGGGCCTTTTCTGGACTGTGACAGGTTGTGACTGGTCGAAAGGTGGGTCCGGTCGATGTGTGGGGCAAGGACAGTAGTCGTAAAGATAACATTTAAATGAAAATTATCAGTGAAAGGAGTAAGGATATTGAGGCAGAATTGAGCTTGCTAGACAGAATTGCAAAAAGGTGGCTCGGTGATAAAGCCAACCGCCCCCGTCTTTCCCTTCTGCCTACCAGCTCGCCGGGCCGAACGTCCCGCCCTCTGGTACCGGGTTGACTGGCACACCAGCATAATCCGCGGTCTTTGTGTAGACAGTATTGCCCCACCAGTTCTGAATGCTGTTCATGCCGATGGTACCGTTCTTCGGATACAGCAGAGCAAAGAATATCACAATGGCTCCGATGGCATAACCAGTATCCAATCCAGCAGACAACACAACTGGAGAAAGCAAGTAGGTGATCAGAAACAACTGTTTGAGGTTTGTTAGATGGAAAGAAAGCTAATCACAGTTGTACTTTAACCACCAGAGCATGTGGTGGCGACGGATGACATAGTTGAACAGGAAGCAGATGAGCACCCAAGGCACGTAGTTGATTGGCGTTGCAGGCGGCATGCTGACTAGGCCGGCAAAGATGACCGGGAAGTTGAGGTACTTTAGAAACTTGATCCTAAATTTCTTGTGCAGAATCCACTGGATGAGGGGAAAAACGGCGCCGGCCAGGAAGGAGAAGACGAGACCATAGTAGAGTTGACCATGCGAGAACAGACGCCGTGGTCCAATAACACCCCACTATGACCAATATTAACGACTGAACCAGACAAAACGTCGACAAGGACAGTGACCTACAATAATAGATGCGGTGCCGAACACAGTGGTGTGAGGGCAAGTGAAGTTGTCTCTTTGATGAGCACTGCAAATGTCTTTGATGTGGGAGAACATCCATGTTTGCACACCAAGTTGCACAGTGCCAGCAACAACGGTAGCGACGATCTGGCAGAAGAACATCGGACGGTGCGGGATCTTCATGTAGTGGCCAAGTTTCAAGTAACCAGTGAATCCTAATGCCCGAGCCATGGTCATGTAGCCCCATGTCTTGAACATCATCATCGCAATTGGGCGGCCAGGCAGGGCATATCCAATGATGACCTCCGTAATCACATTAAGTCCGACTTCAAAGGTAGTAACGGCCTCAATCACACCAATCGGAATAGTGTACACGAGCGCTTGACGTAACGTTGTCAATTGGAAAGGAAACATAATAAGCAAGGAAGCCGCACAGATGACAAGGGCAAGAACAAAAGCCCACACAGGTAACTCCGTATCCCACATCTCGATGGCAAACACACCAAACGCGAACGTGGTCACTGCGAAACATTTCAGAATACAGGCACATTTGACGTTTGTGGTTGATAGACGCACAGAAGATCAAGAGATACCACCAATCGGGGACCTCCCTATAAATAGACATGAGACGAGCATGGATATCAGGCTGATCCGAGAGCGAGCGACGACTTTGAGTCAAGATCTGCTTGCTGTAGTAGAGAAGGGTGTGCATGAGGACTGCGGTGCTTGACGCGAATGAGACACCATAAGACATGATAAATGACATGGAAAGGAAGACAGGGCTGTAAGACTGATATGCCTGGAGGTTGAATGAGCCATCGGCGTTGATGATCCGGGAGACATTGTATATATTCCCTGTGTTATCGAAGGACTGTGAGGATAGGAGGGGTAGGTAAGCACTGTACCAAACGTTGGAATACTGCGTGGGTATGCTCAGAAATGAGAAATGAAATAAAAGAGGCGAGGACCAACATAGAGGATAGGGACGATGAACCAATAGAAGAACACGACGGCGATACCAACGTTGGCAGCGGCCCACCATGGGACAACAAGTGGGGCGATAAAAAAGCCGGTAATTACACCCCAGTCGAGGGTTATGAGACTCATACCCAGGCCGTGAGTGACACCGAAAATTTGGTTGACCTTGACATTGTTAGGGGCGATCCAGCAGACCCATGAGAAGGTTGAGAGGGCAGTGAACAGGTATGATGGCAGGAAGTCTAAGATGAAATGAATTATGAGAAGGGTCAAGATGAAGTTACGGAGAAAGAACTTGAAAGCTGACTGTAGAAGAAGTAGCCGATGAAGACACAAGTGAAGAAACGGTCTCGGGAAATACCATGTAGGCCTCGAGTACCCGCTGTCTCTTGGGTGTGCAATGTATTGAAAAGCGCCGCGCCGGAGAGGTTGTCGGGCCAAATCATAGACGGTGGTGCGACGAGAATGCGCTTGCAAATGCCAGCAATTGAGAAGCCAATCAGCTGGGTTGACATGACCAACAGCCACTGGTCTGTTTTTGGTGAAGAAACCAATCCATAAATGAAAATGGAATTCATTTGCAGATCAAACGTACACACAAAGTTGGGGTGTTGATTATAGAAGACCCTCTGGACAGCAATAATGTCGGTCTGAAGGTGGTGTAAGAAACACTGCAAATAGCATCGCAATATTGCCGAATTCGGCACCCACGGCGTATGCAGGTCGACTGCTGATGTCTGCCATGATCGTGGTGATGACATGCTCCTTAATCGTGAACGGCCCAGGGTTGAGGGACATGCCAAAGACAGAAATATTAGGCAAATAGCGAGCCCATGCTTTGCCGATAGGGTAAGAAAGAAGCAGGGGGACGAACTGTTCGAACGAGTCGGATCAGCACGAGGAAAACAGTTTCAATGGACAATGAAGACGAGCCCCAAAAAGTTGAATGTTAGGATATCTGAAGAAGAACACCTGATTGACACCAGAGATAAGGACAGCCAAAATGATGCCAACGACCCAAGCACGGAAAGTAGACGAGGGCATCATCGGATCATCAGTGTTGGCGACCGCAGATCGAACTTCAGCGTACGGAGAATCATCTTGTAATATCGACCCAGTGGGATCGAAGTTAGGATCGTCATAGTTGTCTAAATCGATTCCCTGCGTATGGCCGAGTCAGTTAAGTCACCTGAATCAACGAGAGAGATAGAACCGACGTCGACCTTCCCGAGGTGCTCGGGGTCACGCCTCTCGGGATTGACAGACCTCCTCTCGTCTTCGAGGAGGGACATGGTAAGATTTGCCGGAGATCACTGCGAGGAGTAGACACCACTAGCCACCTTGTCTGGCTTAGTATAGGAAGGGGGCAGAGAGGCGGAGCTGGAAGACTGGTCTTATTACGGGGTTTATATGCAAGGAGGGGAGAATCCCCATGGATAGCTGTTTAAATGCAGACGAGCTGATTGCTTCAAAGCGGGCACGATAATACCCCCCATTCTCCCAGGTGCGGCCGCGGACTCAGACCTAGAACTAGAGACACATATGGGTCAATGTGGGGATTCGTCCAGGCGTACAAGCTGACCTCTGACCCGTGAGAGGCCGAGGGGGTTCACATAGATCAAGGTGATTGCATTGCTCCGGTCAAAAAGCCCAGGCCAAAGCGGTTCCTATTTAATAAGATTATCTCCATCTGTTCTACCCCTCGGCAAGGGCGCCGAGCTCTGCGGGGTACTAGCCACAGCATCGCAGGTGCGGATGTCTCCCCTTTGGGTTGGATCAATTGAAAAGAGTCTAGAGCATATCACATCCAGTACGCAAGGGCTCATAGTACGCCTTTCTGTCAAATGATGTCTTCACAGAGATGGACCGCGCTACAGGTGCACACATTCGTGACAGGGGATGGTGATGGTCTAGTAAACATTCCGCGAGGAATGGTCCGAGCGTTTTCTGGACGGGGCAGGAGACCGGGAGTGTGGAATGGGAGCACCGCTAGTTGCTTTACGGGACGATGCCGCGCGTGCACCAGTACTGCCCTCGAATATGTTTGCAGTAGGTACCACTGGAAATCGACAGTATTATGACCTGGGAAATGATGAACAATCGAACACGACTGCACCTGCAGCATAAGTCATGGCACCGAGGACCGAGAATACAGCATGAGCGCGGTGTGCGTGTATGCTGTGGCTGGGAAAACATAAAGAAATTCTGACGACACTATGCGCTGTATCCGGGCCGATAGCTTCGCGTTTGGTGGGTTTATTCAGTCTGTCGGGCTGACACAGATTTGGGAAATAGAACGGAGAACGACGACAAGAACCTAGAGCGAGAAGAGAGTTTTAGGGGTCTCAGTTCAGAAGGCTCCACATTGGATATGTGTGAGTGGAAGTTTGCTACACTGCAGAAGGCAATTTGTTTACTCCAACCAGGAGTATCCAGATAAAGAGAATACCGCTTCCGCCACGGCGGAAATTATAAGGAAGGGATAAGTGAGTAAGTACTGCGGCCAGGAATGAATCACCGATTGGCAGTCATTTTGAAGAAGAGGCTCCCAACAGAACGAGAAATGCTGGCGGAATAGATTCTCATTTCCGAAAAAGGAATCAACATCACCCGGGAGTCGGGACTTCAAGTTTGGGTTTGGCTATAATTATGGTAGCCACAGGGCTGAACCAATTGTGCGTCTGCCCATGGCCATGCTCGCTATTGAGTGGCTAGAGAAACTGCAGGAAGCAGTGGGATTCGATCGGTGTCTCCATCTTCAATTCCTCATCAGCACATTCCACGAATGCTGAGCCAGACTGGCCTCAGAGGGCGACAGACGAGTCTGGCCATATCCGAGTCTGAACTCCGTCCGGACTTGCCCAGCCGGTGGTCAGTACAGTAGATGCCGGCATGCCGCCGTTGTCATAACTGGGTCTGAGTTGGTCTGTCAGGTAAAGGCACTTAAGTACCTCTGGATTTTTGTTCATGTAAATATAGTCAAATGTGTTCTCAACATCGTGTCAAGTCTTTACAAGCAAGTGACCCTTGCTCCGCAGGACGTCAACCGACTGGAACACAAGGGCTTTCCGTGGTAGTTGGCAGAACGGCTACTACCAGGAACGCCCATGGTTGGGCTCAAGAGTAAATATTGAAGTCGTGGAGTAGATAGAAATCAGTATATACCGGTCGGTAACATCTACAGTAAAAGACTAAAAATGCAGTCACTGCGCCACAGTTGAAGGCCGCGCGACGCATCTAGTCATGATGAATGCGAGATTCTAACATCCAGGATAGCTTGAAAGGGTAGGCAGCTCATGGAGCAAATATTGTAGGTAGAGAGACATGTTGGAAAATGATGAGGAATCAATGCACGTTCAGCTCGGGTCGTCAATGAATAATTTGTAAATTTGGCTGGTCGACACAGATTACCAATCACGTGATTACGGGGAAACCTGAGTAGCGGGGAATAGTCGGGCTTCGACTGCGTGGAAAGATGTAACTTAAGGGCCCTTGCTGGAAGCCCACTGTCACAGTCTGCCAACCTCGCTTCGATATCAAGAGAGCACAGCTTTCATCCCGATTATGGTTGTGGTTTGGCTCTTTCCGCTGCACGGGCCATCTCGTTCTTGTGCAGATCCGAATGACAGCGCGTTGACAGTACCGCGGGGCTTTGTAATCCGTGGTATTCGACTTGCAGTCACTTTCTGCTAGTCATTTCAGTAGTAATCAGTACTTGCACACATATTTGTAGGTTACGCCGCGGCTCACCGATAACAACTAAGAGAAGGCCCGGGTGCATGTGTATTTTTGTTTCTCCAGGCGCGCATACACGGGGCAGAGATTTCCCCATACGATCCGTTTCTCCTTCGATGACCACTTTACTTTCGCTCGTAACTTAGGTGTTTGCTAACCCTACCCATTCCCGTCTACACACCTTCTTCATGTCCGTGCAGTGCACGATGGGGGAAATGATCCGACGTGGACTCAGAACGGATCGGCCCGTATGACGTGCTCTTAGACCATCTAGAGGGATTGAGCGAGGTGGTTCTAGGTTTGAGCAGTGCTAAGGATTCACAGAGCGGGATGCATGTGAACTCACGTACTAGGCTGTAGCGGACGGGCAGTGCGTATTGTTTGAGTTTGACAAGCTCTCAGCAGCACCGTTCATGGTGATGAGCAGGCACACGCCTCAAGGCACACAAATTCGCTTCTCTCAAAAGAAAAACCCCGTCCACAACCGCCACGGTGGCCATCCGATCTGAACATACCAGGCCACGGACAGATTGTTCTCCTCCCGCCACTGGCTTCCTCCGCGTCAACATCAACCTATGTACCACCGCGCACATGCGGCCGATCTCGCAGTTCGGGTCCGCGTAGAGTTTCACTTCCGCTTCACTTCCTCGAGGAATCTGGCTGTATTCATTATCCATGCTCGCAGGTTTTGCGACATCAAATCGAGGGATTGATCGCCTCGCAGTGATCTGCGTTGGCAGGGCTGACCTTTAGAGTGGATATCGGCACCAGTAGCAGTTGTCCGAATCACAGCCGCTTGTCCCGATTGAGAATTCATACAGGAATATTGTGAGAAGTATGGAATCGCTACATAATATAAAAAGACAAGAAACCAACACATGTTCGGTTCAGGTCATCAAGGGAGAATTTCAAGGATTCGTTAACGCCGTTGATTGTCGGGCACGTCCCAACACAGATCACAGATCATACGATCACGGTTCACCAGTGGAATCTTCGGGGTTGAGCTGGTGGTAGGATAATGGGATAATCGGGGTTCGATTACACGGAGAGATGTATCAGGATGCATATTTGGTCATGGGGTTGCACTCTAGGTGCTGTGGTACAACAGTACATTACCATACATAGACAGTCGTAGCAGCACAGTTGCAGATCTGCCACGTGGCTCACACCTTGATCCCCCGATCGCACGGAGGCCTCTCAAACTCCAACCGCGGCCCGGCTGGGGGGATTTGTAATCCGAGGTCTTTATCACACTCCCATGTACCGTGACAGTACATCCGTACTGTTGTACCGTTCTCTCCCTGTCATCGCCGCGGGAATTAAACGCTCTGTTTAACATGCACATACACCCTCTCTTCACATCTCGGTCCTACACAGATGTAATACATGCCTGGCCGCGGAGGCAGCACACCACGGTTCTCACTACCCCAGCCACACACCAATGAATGCCGGCTGGTCATAAGTCTGTCTAGCTGGCAGGAAATCCGCGGTCCTATCCATGAGCTTAAGGCCGAAGGATTGAGCACGCGGTATTTTAAGGTCTGGGAAGGAGCCCGTGTGTCAGCTGCTTGGGTCCTCCACTTGGTGCATTTATCTCTTTCTTCGCGAGAAGCTTCAGGGGAAGTGAAACCTAATTTTCATTTCTCCCTCCAGGCGACACTAGTAGCCTGTCTGTCATCGATCGTAATCCACTTCCAGACATTCCACACCAGGAATTTGTGTCCCTTCTGGGCCTTTGCCCGTCCCCGAGCGCTACCCTTCTCCGGAGATGCCCTTGGATTCCCCTCCCTATCCTGTCACCAATAAGCAGCGCACCGTTCGAGGGGATACATTTCTGAGGGGCGGCCTGTCGAGACGACGTTGAACACTCTTCAAGGAGCAGATAGTCTCGCACCTAACCGACGCTGGCGCTCACAATGCGTGTTTAGAATAGACGTCGGGGGGCCTGTGAAGCAAGGGACCCAAATAGTGTGTTCTCCCCAGTCTGCAGGTTGAACGTGTTGAGCTGACATCGTGCGAGCACAGCTCATCCCTCACACCGACATGGTCTTCCTCAACCAAACCTATGCCAACGCACCACGAGCGTTTCTACTCGCACTCACGGATCTCGCTCCACCACACGCGCTACTCGTCGCTTACTGGGGTGCCGACGGCGCTGCAGCGCTCTCCGTCCCAACGCGCGAGTATTTCCAGACCTCAGGGTGGATGGCGCCCCCCACACCCGCGGGCGCCTCCTCTTCCTCCACCTCCGCCTTCACCAACGCCACCCCGTCCGCCCCACGCCGCGCGCGCACGGGCTGCGGCACCGAAGAGGCGGAGAGCGTGCGCACCGGGAGCAGCGTGTTCGCCGCCTCGCAGCTGCTCCCTAGGCCTCGCCGCACTCCGCCCTCTCGCCGCAGGCAGACGACTCGAGTGACGACTCGGACAGCACCGAGATCGTGGCGGACTCGAGAAACGACGGGTCGGGCGCCCCCCTGCGCGCAGCGGCGGCGGCGTACAAACAACGCAGGGCGGCAGGATGCGTTCGTCACGGGGATGGTCTATGCGTTAAGTTGCAGGATACTCTCCGGCACGCCGTACACATCCGGTATAGCGGGCGCGGTGAAGGCCCAGCGATCTGAGGGCGGGCTGTGGAAATTTGCTGAGTGTCTCAGGTGCGCGCGCGCGAAGAGCTGCAGTAGTCTGAATGGATCGCTAATGGACATGTGCGGTATACCAGGTTCGCGACGGAACTTGCTGGGCGTAAGGCACGTCGGCGCGCGTGGGATGGGCTGAGCGAGGAGATGGCTCGGGCTGGGTGGTTCGGCCGGTAGATAAATGGTGTGCAGACACAAAAGGTGCGCGTTTTCGTGCATCTATTGACTTGTTTGAAACTTAGACCAACGAGGCCCGCATTGAGACACCCGTAACGAAAGGACTCGTAACATGATGACGATCAAACAAAACTTCTTTCTTTTCTCAGTGCAGTCACGTCGCAAACGTATATACGCCTCTACCTACACACGAAATTCCCTCCTCGTGATTCGATACCAATCGGAGACATCTGTAGAATACACTTCAAATATACTACTTCGTCTTACTACGTTTAACAGCCACTTGAACAAGAGACTAATGAACCTGGGCCGAAGCTGCTCGGTTATGCCACGCTCACGATTTAGGTCAACCCGATAACCACGCCTTTCCCTTCTGCTCTACCAGGCCAGCACACCGCGGTTCTCTCTATGCTACCCCAGCCACACACCAATGAATGTTGGCCGAAGGACTGGTTGACACCAGGGATAAGGACAGCCCAAATAATGCCAATGACCAAAGCACGGAAAGTAGACGAGGGCATCATGGGATCATCCGTGTTGGCGACCGCAAATCGGACTTCGGGTAAGGAGATTCATCTTCGAGTAGTAGCGTCGCGGTGGGATCGAAGTTAGGATCGCCATAGTTGGTCGATTCCCTGTACATGGCCGAGTTGATGACTTTTGAGTCAATCCATGAGAGAAAGAAGAAAAGGAAGAAAACTGACATCGACCCTCCTGGGTTGCTGTCAGTGAGTGTCACGCCTCTCGATGTCAACAGATCTTCGCTTATCGTCGAAGAGGGTGTCGCGAGTCGGACATGGTAAACTTGCCGGAGGTTGGCTACGAGTAGGCACAACTCGCAGTCTTATCTGGTCAACTCGAAGAGGAAGGGTGAGGACTCGGAAAGGCAATGGGAGATCACCCGGACTACTACAAGTACAACTGAAGCACATCGTTCAAAAAGATGCAATAATACGCTTTACAGGTGAGGGCCGAACCGTCCAACAGAAAACCATATTCAAAACTAAAACGCCTCCCTCTGGTAACTCGCGTCACTGTAAGTCAAGGCCGTAGAATCTACAGAGAACTTGAGATCGTGGCTGCCAGTGCCACGGCTGCCCATGCTACTGAACTGCTGTGACGATGCTCCTGAACCAGCCCCGAGCCGTAGTATATTGCAGGACCTTGTCTGCTCCCTGAAAGAGTAGTATGTTGACACATGAAACCATATGTGAAAACAATGAAGTGAGCGTACGGTCTAAGGTAGTAGTTGTAGAGGGCCCGGAACATTGTGGTCGTGCCAAGGGACCTGTTACAATGAATGTTCGTTCAGACGGCCACCTCGAAAGGCTAGAAATCTGAGACAGGACTCACGCAATCACCACTACAATTTGCGGATGAACATGAGCGTGACGGTCAGCTTGCGTGAAAATCTCACCTCTTGGAACCTGAAGCAACTGTAACCTAGTTCAGACGTTGCACAGAGAATCCAGAGGTCAGAGAACGCCACGCACCAAATGGATCGACCCTTCAAGGACCCCATGCGCAGAGTCGCAAATTGAGTGGAGTGGAGAAACACAACGATGTGCCACTTACGACCGACGTCTGCCAGGACAAGAGCCTGTTCCAAGTGAGTGACGAGAAAGACTCCGCGAGACCAGACGCACCAGAGTAGGCACCTCAGCTACCACTGCCAGTGCAAGCCAGATCCATCCCTAGGCAATTGGGCACGTCGGTCAGTTCCAGAGGACCTGCGGTGAGCGAACGCCATACTTGTTCGAAAAGCACGTCCCACGTTCGAAACACCCGTGATTGGGGTCGGTTGCGCAAAAGACCGGTAAGCATGGCGCAGAGGAGGACTGCATATGTCGCCATCGTCACGATGGACATCACGAGGAGATGATTTCGCGTCGTGTATACCACACAGCCCTTGTAGCTTGGGCCAGGATCCCAGAATGCGCGGACCTACAGTGCAAGAAATGGAATCGGGTGGCATGAGTCACTCGAGGCCATTTTGCCAGAATATAATACACGTACTCCGGTCAAAACTGCGACAATAATCTCCTGCTTTAGTACTCAATCGGCGATAGAGGACTGGGCGACACACGAAAGAGGGATGCAGCCATATGGGCTGAGAGCATCATTGCCATAAGAAGGACAATTGGTGTAGCACATTTCCATATCGCAATCCTTGGTCAAACGAGTCATGAGTCTGGACAGGGTCCGAAGCGTCGAAGGAGAACTTACACGCGAACAATGATGAGTACCATCGAGAGTTCCAGTTCGAGGAGAGGAAAGAACTGAGGAACGGTCAGATATCTCAAAAGAGCATGAAAAGTTTCTAGCATGAAAACTGACGAAAGCAGTGGAAATCCACGCCTGATGACCGGGGGAAGGATGCATTCAGTGGTTTGTATGAGGCATGACAAAGGGGGTAACATACCTGGCAGTGGATTTGAGTTGCCACGTTTATTCCTGTCAGATACGAAATAACACACGCCGCGCTGGCGGCGCGTTCGGCCAAATATATCTACTTGAGCCCGTCAGCGTGCGATTACACGACCACCCATCGCCCAGCACGCACTATGCCCGGCCATTTTGGGGTGCGCTTAAGCAACATCCAGTCAAAGTCCAAGTTCGCCAGGATATTCCAGCTAGTTGTACAGTACAATGCGGGGCGTGAGTAAACGGAAAGGCCGAAAAATGACATCCCACATACAACTTCATTCCATCGAAAAAATGGAGTACCTTGATGATCGTCACTGCAAAGCAGGATGAGAACAATACCAAAGTCATCCAAAGGACAGGCTCACAGTAGTCCTTTAGCGCCGCGGTCTTGACTTCATCCGACGGCATGTTTTATGGGGCTCTTTGAGAGAAGAGGAAGCGAGATGAAACTGTATGCCCGACGAAAAAGGTGGCTTCATATAAGATTCACAAATGCCCAGCGCCTTGATAATAAAGCTAGAACCGGAGGGCGTAACAAAGGCTGGTATGACCAGATGCGTTTAAAGCAGCTGGGCAGGCACGCGGCACGCCCTCATCATTTCTAACATCTAGGCACATCAAATCGGGCGGTACTGTAGCCCTTGCGCTGTCAGGAGGCTGGTGTAAGGAAGGCGACAAGGGGTGTTTATCGCTTAGTCATCATGGACTCGGAGGACTCTGTTGTGAGATCGAATCTCGATCGATCCTCGACAGGTAGATGAAGGGTTGCACATTGACCCGAGCTATCATGTTTTCGGCGAATTTTACCAACCTCTACTGCCAACTCAAGTCCAACGAAGGAGAGACAAGATTCACAGCCTGAGCTTTCTCGGTGAGCCTAGCCTCACTATTTGTGAATACGGCAATGTCATCAATATCTGTATAAGAAAGGCAATCATCAACTCTTGGCAAAAACGACCTGGACCGCCCAGATCAGTGTGGCATGGGCCGCATGAACCGCCCGCCCAAATGCCGCTCGATGTGATGGAGGATGTCAGAGCTCGGAGCCGAACCGTTCCCCATGTCACGTGAGGCAGACCGCTAAGGCTAAGTACACCGCACCAGATACAGTAGCGGAGCGAAAAAATGTTAATCAGCGTCGGGCCCGTGAGGTGCCCAGTGGTTGCCAGTAGTGACTGATTAGTAGCCAATTCCCTAGTCTCCGGTGCAGACTTGACAATCGAAAGTCGTCCTGCAATTACTGTAGTACCAACTCACAGGCAATTGCGCAGTCTAATTACGCCGAGCCCGAAGAAGCAAACTTGGTGTCCGAGAGGGATCAAGGACACATGTCGATCTCCTCCCATACCAGCATCATTCGAATCTTTCGCAGGCAACAGCCAAGAACTGTACACATCGCCCCCATGAAACCTCGGGCGAGAAGTTGTTCAGCTAGCGAAGGCTGTCTGTTTGATAGGAGACATCATATTGACATCGTGGTTCTGCATAAAACCGCAGACCGCCAGCGTGGCCATCGGTCGTCACTACAGGCTGTCTCTCACCAGATCACTCGGAGGTTCCTTACAAGCCAAATTATCTCGTTTGGTGTGATATACTCCATGGAGGCCTGACCACACTTGGGTCAAGGCGGACCACATAGGGTACTGCGAAGATCAGTGTGACTAATGGAGCGTATGTCAGTTCAAGAGGCGAAAACAATGTGGGTTGGGGGCGGTGGCAGAACCGAACTAGGTTAGAACATAGTCGTATAGACGTCCGTGAGAATGTGCATACAAGTAGCGTACATGTGACTATCAGCGTCTGGCTTGATCATGACGCAGTTACTGTAAAACGGCTGCCAAGATATTTGAACACGAGACTGCCCTGATTGGAGGGGATAAACGCAGGCCTCGAAACTCCGTCGGTTCGACGATAGGCGAGAACAGCCGTAACGTCAAAGGCCAGGAATACCCTCTAGTCACGAGGGTGGTATGTTGAAGTGAAAAAGGGCCTAGACTAGGGAAGGGGAGACAACCGCCACCGCCAAGCATTGCAGTAACATTCAGATGTCACGGTCAAGATGCGATCATTTGCACCCATCCGTCGAGCTCCATGTCGGGGGCCCGTTTCTTGTGTGGTTCTCGCGCTCAAAAAACCTACTTCATATTCATATTATCTACCCACTTAATTGCATCATGCGTAATCGAATCCAACACTCACCAATGTGGGGCTTGAGCTATTCGAAATTTGACAGGGCCCATCAATGGGTCATCCGTGACAGGTAGAGGCAGAAATGATGCCTAGGATTTATAATTACATTGAGAGACAGTCTTGTGAAGATGGGTGGACATGATTGATTCAAAGAAAGCCCTCGCAGAAATACATATGGATGGTGTTGTAAAAACGCGGCGGACATGTAATTATGGTGGTTCCAGTATCGTAGTATTCGGCATTCTCCGAAACGTAACTCCGACCGTCAGACGATCATGGTGCCGCGGCGGAGCCCTACGGTAGATGGGGCGATGGATGCGACGTGTGCAACGATGATGAGAGTGGTGCCCATCGGAGTACAGCCCCGCTTCTCGGATATCAACAGTTCTGCCTTCTACGCGTTCTCTTCGTGTCATCGCCGCGGGAACGCTCTTTTTAACACACACATACCCTTTCTTCACGCATCCCGGTCCCGCACAGAAGGAATACATGCCTAGCAGCAGAGGCAACACACCGCAGTTCCCTCTATGCTACACCAGCTATACACCAATCAATGCCGGCTTGTCATAAGTCTGTACAACTGGCAGGAAGTCCGCGGTCTTAGGCATGAGCTCGAAGCCGAAGGCTTGAGCACACGGCACTGTAAAGTCTGGGAATGAGCCGGTGTGTCAGCTGCTTGGCCCAGTGTGGGTCCTCTATTCGATGCGTTCGTCTCTTTCTTCGCTAGAGGTTTGAGAGTAACCAAAGCTTCCTTTTGATTCTTCCCTTTAGGCGACACTAGTACCCGGTCTGTCGTCACTTCCAGACATTCCATACCAGGAATTTGTGTCCCTTCTGGGACCTTTGCCCGCCCCCGAGCGCTACTCTTCTCCGGAGATCCCTGGCTTCCCCTCCCTCTCTACCTCCACTGTCGCCAGTCAGCAGCGCACCGTTCGAGTGGATACATCTTGAGAGGCGGCCTATCAAGACGACTTTTCAAGGAGTAGACAGTCTCGCCCGCAACCGACGCTGGCGCTCACAATGGGTGTTTAGAATAGACGTCGAGTGCCATGTGAGGCAAGGAATTGAGCCGGTACGTGTTTTCCCCACCCTACAAGTTCACAACGTATTGAATTGACATCGCGCGAGCACAGCTCATCCCCCACGCCGACATGTTCTTCCTCAACGAAACCTATGCTGATGCACCACGAGCATTTCTGCTCGCACTCACGCGTATCGTGCCACCACGCACCCTACTCATCGCTTACCGGGGCGGCGACGGCGTTGCAGCGCTCTCCCACAGCCGCGGGCGCCTCTTCTTCCCCCTCTTCCTCCTCATCCATCTCCGCCTCCACCAACGCCACCCTGTCCGCCCCACGCCACGTGCGCACGGGTAGCGGCGCCGAAGAGGCGGAGAGCATGTGCACTGGGAGCTACTTCTGGAAGCTTGATGAGTGTCTCATGTGCGCGCGCGAAGAGCTGCAGTAGTTTGAAAGAATCGCTAATGGACACGTGTGGATACCAGGTTCACGACGGAGCTTGCTGGGCGCAAGGCACGTCAGCGCGCGTGGGACGGGCTGGGCGAGGAGATGGCTCGAGCGGGGTAGTTCGACGGCTAGACAAAGGGTATGTAGACGCAAAATGAGCGTTTTCATGCGTCCACGGACTTGCTGGAAACTTAAACCAACAAGGGCCGCATTACGACAACCCTAACGAAACGACTCGTAACATGATGATGACGGCCAAACAACACTTTTTCTTTCTCGGTGCAGTCACATCGCAAACGTATATGCGCCTCTACCTCACACGAAATTCAGATCAACCCGATAACCACGGCTTTCCCTTCTGCTCTACCAGCTCGACGGGCCGAACGTCTCGCCCTCCGGTAGCTTCTTGGCTGGCACACCAGTATAATCCGCGGTCTTCATATAGACCGTATTGCCCCACCAGTTCTGAATGCTATTCAGGCCGATGGTACCCTTCTTCGGATACTGCAGAACAAGGAAGATCACAATGCCACCGACGGCATAAGCTGCATCCAATCCAGCAGACAACACATCTGGAGAAAGCGAAGGAGGTGGTCAGAAACTACCGTTTGAGGTTTTCCAGGTGCAAAGAAAGCTAATCACAGTTGTACTTTAACCACCAGAGGAGGTGGCGGCGACGGATGACATAGCTGGACAGGAAGCAGATGAGTACCCAAGGCACGTAGTTGATCGGCGTTGCAGGCGGCATGTTGCTCATGCTCCCAAAGACGAGTGGGAAGTTGAGGTACTTTAGAAACTTCATCCTAAATTTCTTGTGCAGGGTCCACTGGATAAGAGGTAAAACAGCGCCGGCCAGAAATGAGAAGACGAGACCGTAGTAGAGCTGACCATGCGAGAACAGACGCCGTGGTCCAATAACACCCCACTATGACCAAATATTAATGACTAAACCAGACAAAACGTCAACAAGGACAGTGACCTACAAAAATAGATGCGGTGCCGAACACAGTGGTGTGAGGGCAAGTGAAGTTGTCTTTTTGATGAGGACTGCAAATGTCTTCGATGTGGGAAAACATCCACGTTTGCACACCAAGTTGCACAGTGCCAGCAACAACGGTAGCGACGATCTGGCAGAAGAACATCTGGCGGTGCGGGATCTTCATGTAATGACCAAGTTTAAAGTCACTAGCGAATGTTAACGCCTGAGTCATGGTATTGTAGCCCCATGTCTTGAACATCATCACCGCGATTGGGCGGCCAGGCAGGGCATATCCGATGATGAGCTCCGTAATCAC
Source organism: Lactarius sp. MG50 (assembly GCA_003314065.1). Lineage (NCBI taxonomy): Eukaryota > Fungi > Basidiomycota > Agaricomycetes > Russulales > Russulaceae > Lactarius > Lactarius sp. MG50. Next base: position 16,629 of record QLOZ01005993.1, on the reverse strand, counting down.
ATTAAGTCCTACTTGAAAGTTCGTAACGGCCTTGACCATACCAATCGGGATAATGTACACGAGCGCTTGACGTAGGGGTGTCAATTGGAGAGGAAATATTATAAGCAAGGAAGCCGCACAGATGACGAGGGCAAGAACGAAAGCCCACACAGGTAATTCCGTATCCCAGGTCTCGATGGCAACCACACCAAACGCGAACGTAGTCACTGCGAAGGATTTCATAACACAGGCACATGTGACGTTTGTGATTGATAAACGCACAGAAGATCAAGAGATACCACCAATCGGGGACCTCCTTATAAACAGACATCAGACGAGCGTGGATATCAGGCTGCTCCGACTGCTCACGACGAGCATAAGTCCAGATATGCTTGCTGTGGTAGAGAATGGTGTGCATTATGACTGCGGTGATTGACGCGAATGAGAGACCACTAGTCATGACCAATGACGTGGAAAGGAAGACAGGACTGTAAGACTGATATGCCTGGAGATTGAACGAGCCATCGGCGTTGATGATCCGGGAGACATTGTATATACTCCCTGTGTTATCGAAGGACTGCGAGGATACCAGAGGTAGGTAAGCACTGTACCAAACGTTGGAATACTGTGTGGGTATACTCAGTAATGAGAAATGAAAAGAAAAAAGAAATGAGGACCGACATAGAGGATAGGGACGAGGAACCAGTAGAAGAACACGACGGCGATGCCGACGTTGGCAGCAGCCCACCATGGGACAATGAGTGGGGAGTCATTGAAGGTGGTAATTACACCCCAGTCGAAGGTTATGAGACCCATACCCAGGCCGTGAGTGACACCGAAAATTTGGTTGACCTTGACATTGTTGGGGGCGATCCAGCAGACCCATGAAAAGGTTGAGAGGGCAGTGAACAGGTAGGACGGCAAGAAGTCTAAGATGAAACGAATTATGAGAAGGGTCAAGATGAAAATACGGAGAAAGAACTTGAAAGCTGACTGTAGAAGAAGTGGCCGATGAAGACGTAAGTGAAGAAACGCTCTCGGAAAATGCCATGCTGGCCTCGAGCATCTGTTGTCTCCTGGACGTGCAATGTGTTGATGAGCGCCGCGGTGGAGAGGTTCCTGGGCCAAATCATAGACGGTGGTGCGACGAGGATGCGCTTGCAGATGCCAGCAATCGAGAAGCCGATCAGCTGGGTCGACATGACCAACAGCCACTGGTCTGTGTTTGGGGAAGAAACCAATCAATAGATGGAAATGGAATTCAATTGCAGATCAAACGTACACATAAAGTTAGGATGCTGATTATAGAAGACCCTCTGGACAGCAATGATGTCGGTCTGAAGGTGGTGTAAGAAACACGGCAAATAGCATTGCAATACGAATTTGGCGCCCACAGCGTATGCAGGTCCCATGCCGACACTGGCCATGGCTGTGATGATGACGTGCTCCTTACTCGTGAACGGCCCAGGGTTGAAGGACATGCCAAAGAGAGAAACCTCAGGCAAATAGCGAGCCCATGCTTTGCAGATAGGGTAAATAAGAAGCAGGGGGACGAACTGTTCGAAAGAGTCGGATCAGTATGATGATAACAGTTTCAATGGCCAATGAAGACGAGCCCCGGAAATCTGAAGGCTAGGATATCTGAAGAAGAAGAACTGGTTGACACCAGGGATAAGGACAGCCCCAATGGTCCCAATGACCCAAGCACGGAAAGTTGACGAGGGCATCATAGGGTCATCAGCGTTGGCGACCGCAGATCGAACTTCGGCATATGGAGATTCATCTTGTAATATTGTCGCAGTGGGATCGAAGTTAAGGTCATCATAGTTATCTAAATCGGTTCCCTGCGCATGGCCGAGTTAGTGACTTTTGAGTCAATCTGTGAGAAAATGAAAAACGGGAAGAGAACTGACATGGACCCTCCCGAGCCGCTCGGTGTCACGCCTCTCGACGTCGACAGATTTTCTCTCATCTTCGGGGAAGGACATAATATACTTGCTGGAGGTTGCTTTGAGTAGGCACAACCAGCAATTTTATCTGGCTAACCCACTGGGAGAGAGGAAGGGGGGGGAATGCAAGGGGAGATGACTGGTCTAATTACGGGGTTTATTGCCAAGGAAGGTGATGCTAAATGGACAGGCATTGAAAGGAAAATATACTCGAGCCGGTCGCCCATCAGCAAGATGGCATCTGCTAGAGGTGCCTGGCGTCACTAATGTCACTGGTGTCACTAGCACTAGGCACCCTTGTCATTCCAGGCTTCCCAGAAATGTGGCCAGAGTATCTAGTCATGCCAGATGTCCTACCTAGATCTAGGGCACCTTAACAGTGCGTAAATTACGGGCACACGAGCGTTTTTATACGGGAACGCCCCGTACGTATAATGGTCGGAGATCTCGGCTTACGATTCGTTTACGTTTACGGTTTACGGGTTTCCCCGTATTTACACGTATTTAGATTGTTAAACGGGCGTTCATACGTGCATGGGCCCGGGGAACACTGGCAACCCATAACGCTGCAACCGTTGCACTCGCCTTTTCTCTGCCACCTATTGGCCTCAAAGACTTGTCCTATATGAATGCAAGGGTCCTAAAACCACCCAGGCTCACTGAGTGGGCCTGAGTCTGACGAGAAAAAGTAACTTTGGTTAGAGGGTTTCAATTTGTCTGACTCGGAGGTTTACAGTGACATTGAGCCTTCGCAGCTGCAGACAGTGCCAGACATGGTCTTGTGAGTCCCATTGGAAAGGTCAGATATAGCTAGCTGTAGGTGGCTCTCATACTCCGGGTTGGTGGAGGAAGCCCAGGCCAGCTTCCCCCGTTTGCCAGCCATCGGCCCCAACAATGCCGCACACCCTACAACCAACTGTGACCACATTCATGAAAAAATACAAACTCCGCTTCGGCATGTGACGACCAAGCGTGGCTTTGAAGACAAACCCACCAAACCACCAAAAACAGAGGGATCTCCACATTTTCCCTATCGATTTTATTTGTTCGGGCTCAGCCATGTGCATATAGTATAAAAGGCTAGGTCCTATACAGTGGACAATGTTGTAGAAATAATTTTGAGCCCAGTAGAACCAAAGTGCCAAAAATGGAGGTTAATCGCGGGACTAATCACGGGACTACTGTAGGATAGTACCCATATATACTTGTAAAATACGCAATACAGCTGTATATGCCCTGTAGCGTATATGGGTCTAACCTGTAATACCCCATAATCAAGATGCCCTGTATGCGTAAATTAGGCGTTAAAATACAGGCATTGCCGTATATGTACGATAAGGAGCCCTATAGACTAGATCTAGGTATTCCCAGGAATCACAAATATATTCTAGTATTTCTAGGTTCTCCCAGACCGCTCCTAATATTACTACTACAAGTACACCATTTGAAACTTTGCCGGAGATCACTGCGAGGAGTAGACAAAACTAGCAGTCTTGTATGGCTTAGCAGGGGAAGGGAGCAGAGAGGCAGGGCTGGAAGACTGGTCTGATTATGGGGTTTATATGCAAGGACAGGTGCCAATGAATCCCCATGGACAGCCATTTAAATGCAGACGAGCTGATTGCCTCAAAGGGGACAGTAATGCATCGGGAAAAACCTCCCGTGTTAATTGCCGTTAGCGAGCAGATAATTTAGTATTAAGCGAGATAATAGAAGATAATGGACTAAACAGCTCGCTAATGCGTCATACAATTCGCTAACGCATTGTTAATGTGTCGTTAATTCGCTAACACATCATTAACACATCATTAACACATCGTTAATTCGCTAACGCATCGTTAATCGCTAATGCACCATTAACATCATTATCGCACCATTAATTCACTAACACATCATTAACGCATCATTAACGCGTCGTTAACGCGTCGTTAATTCACTAACGCATTGTTTACTAGTACATGTAGGGATTGGTACTTTGGATTACTTCTCTCAATACTGTCTCCACCAATGTGTATGTGTTGCCACTCTATCCTCCTCACATTGCCATCCCTCATACACTGAGCTATCTAGAGGGAACCCTATTCACTACGCCTACTTCTCAACGGCCACCATCATCGCATCCCTCATTATCTTCCAAGGCCTCAACACCGGTAACCCAGTGAACACCCTGTCCGGGCTGTCCCTCATCATAGGCTTTATCACCATCTTCATCAGCATGCGCCTCAAGCTCTTGTGCTCGGCTTGCGGAGTCTGCACAAGGAGGACGGGGAGGATGACAAACCGGAGGCAGCGATGGAGTGGACACAGCTGCATGTGGAGGAGCGGCGCTCGCGCAGTCACACAGGCTCACCTACAGGGACGCTATGTGACTTGTGGCGGTCATAGTACTGCTACCGCCAAGGGCCTTTGTCTGCACCCGGGTATGTACAGGCTGCAACGATGACACTGCTCCACTACCAAGCCTTCCAGATAGCGAAAGTCCAAGAGCGAGGCAAATGATAATAAGTGCTGGTGCGATGCCCTGTGCGGGGTGCTGGATAGCGAATAGGAGGACAAGGACAAGCTGCACTGCCAGATAGAGCACGCCACGGGTGCACCAGGTGCGTTATCGCCGTTGGGCCTCACGGGCCACTTGAAGAGGATGCAGTCGCACCAGCTTGGGACGTGCTGCTTGCTGCTTGAGTCATACACGCCCCTGTCATTGTCGTCTTCCCCTGTCCCATCACCGTCACTGGTGAAAGATCAGCTCAAGGGCACAAGAAATCTGAGCGAAGGAGCACTCGAAAGAAAGCCATCAGGGGCTTTGTAGGGGGATGGAGCTGCACGCTCACCCAAAGTTGAAACTGCCCACTAAGCTGCATTGGGTTGACTTAGAAAAAAAGGACAATTGGCATGCTCAAGTGCGTGACGTGTAACATGTGACATGTGATAGGCGGTGTTGAACTTTTTTGTCTGAGTCCCCATTCACTGACCACTCACAACTGCCACATTGCGACACTCGTCCTTCACGCATGAACTCACATTCTGTTTTAGCTTTGTTTTTAGGGTCTTTGAAATGTACCTGGGGTACACCAGCCCAGTCATTGTCATGACGGTGGCACTTGACACAAGCACCGTAGCATCGGTAGGTCTTTTTTTTTTTTTTT
>QLOZ01005993.1:0-11395 GCA_003314065.1 Lactarius sp. MG50 | reverse complement strand
CAGATCTGAATGCAGAGCATCCTCAATACGGTGTGCCTCTATACATTCTGTTCCATATGAGTTGATGTACCAGCTCAGGCCTACAGTGCTGTGTGTGCTGCCGGCACCGTCACTGCTGCCATAGCCATGCCAACACCATCGCACGCCCCCTCGTTCTGTGCATGCCCACCCTGTCCCACGCACGCTGTGGAAGTGAGCGGGATGTCTGCGCCGTGGGTGACTCACCCCTCACATATGACTTGTCATCTCAACATGACGGGTTCTGTTGGGTCCAGTGTACGTGTTTTTATCATTCAACAGCACAGCACTGATAGTTTCTTGGCAGTCAACAGTGGTCCTATATATACCTTCTGTCAGTTCTGGCTTGCTATGTCGCGTCACCTTTTTCATCATCGTAGTTTGATAATATTTGGCAGTAAGGCTGTTGGCCAATTACTGCATATTACATCATAAATTAGTGATACTCTCAATACATGTGATGGTCATGGACGAGATTAATGTGTGATTAATCCCTGATTAACGCGTGATTAATCTCAAATTAAACTGATTAACGAGTGGTTAATCCCAGATTAAACTGATTAACGCATGATTAATGCCGGTTAACACCAGATTACTGTTAATTTATCTTTAAATTATGGGGGGGTAAGTTAATCTCAATAATCGAGTTAATCGAGTTAATCTGAATAATTTCGGCTAAATTAATCAAATTATCTCCGGATTAATCCAGATTAACAAAGTAAGTTTTTCCCGATGGGAAAGAAAAACAGAAAAAAGCAACCACCGGAGCAGATCTAACCTAAAAAAGGATCACGCAAACCCCAGGAGAATCATTGGAGAGGCTTGTCGCGTGATCGCATCGTGAGGGACCACGGGCGGCGACCATTGGTTCATTGCGATGAAGCGGGGTGAAAGATGAGAGTGACCTCAATTGGGCGAAAATGTACATGTACTAGTACCTAGCGTTGGCGCTTCCAGTCATACAACTAGATACTGTATTCCTCGGAAGCGGAGGGGGGTTGGTAGAGGGGAATAAGAGGTGTGAGCAGCTGTGCTGGCCGATGGGTGTGGATGAGTGAGACTGTGTCGCTGTCACGGTACGAGAGAATATCGAAGGAATTACGTCAGCACGGCAACACTCAGAGTGCGTTCGGCACTAATTTCGCCTGTAACGACCAGTCATGGATTACAGTTCAGTGGCACTACCTCGACGTACTGCTTATTTTCTGTAAAATGTGCGATAATCCGATCGATTCATACTACCTGAGTACAACGGGCGTGGTGAGATGTGAGTTAGAAAATAATACACAAGGAGAGCATGGTGGACTGATAAAAGCGACGAGCCTTCGGGCATCAAACAGCGGGAATATAGAAGGGGCGGCTAGTAAGTGAATAACGTCGAGCACTAACAGAATCAATAGCGGAGAGCATTTATCGGTACGAATTAGAAATCCTCATCAAGAGGAACCCTTCCTTGATAGTGGACAGTGACGGGGTGATTGGAGAGCTGGCGCGCAGTGATAAATGGCTCTATGGCATTCCGCACAGATCCGGATGATACGAAAATGCCGCGAAGCGCAGGTAACACCTCCATGACTCTTACCCCAGTGAGCTCTTGCAGTGCGGGCCCAATGAGTCCATCCGTACCGCGTATATGCAGGCTCTGCACAGCGAGAAAGGGGCGAAAAACTTCCAACCATTGCGTGTGATCTACGTCGTCTTGCCCATCCAATGCATCTCTAACGGAGAACTCGATGTAAAGCCGTTGCACACTAGAGAGGAGAGGCAAAAGCTGGCTGCATATCTGCTCTAAAAACGAGATTTTCCAATCGTACGGGTCGCACCGTACCCAGACACTATATTTTCCAGGTGGCGAATCAGGGCGATGAACGAAGAGACCGGCAAAATGTTCATTCAAGAATAGCTCGGCTCGCTCGCCCGACCCAAGTGCCTTTGTGCGACTGACGAACTCGAAGAGTTGTGGAATGTCAAAGATGACCCGATTGAAGAACGTTATTGTGGTGGTGGTAATAACAGGAGTGTTGATCCGGACCAAGAAGTCCTCCAAGTACTCGCTAACGCCTTGTAACTCCAACTCGGTGAGAGCGGGGAGGTCAACGCGTGTCAGCACAAGTGGACGTTGGCTTCCCTGATGGGAGCAGGAAGTCGGAGATTGGAATTTGAACGTAAGGTATTTGAGGTTGGCCAACGCGGACAGGCATGTGACCATCGCTTCGGGCGAAATGTACCCGGTATGTGGCACACTGAAAAGCCTGAGACTGACAAAGTATCGCGCAGACGAAAGAGGTTTTGGCAATGCTGGAAATGGTATGCCGTACAGCCAGAGTGACCGTAGAAGTGGGGCAGATCCTCCCAAGAAGGTATCTGCCAGTGGAAGCACCGGTGGAGTCTGACCATCACAATGAAGATCAAGATTCGTCAACACCGGAAATGGCTCCTGCATCACTGCGGCGAGTCGTTCCAATAGAGAACTCGTTAGATCGGAGAGACCAACTCGGCAGACGCGATCAGGGTGCTTGAGTGCGGCGATGATATTATCTCCATCGTGGTGTATCGGTTGAGAATCTTGTATGATGATTTGCACGGGCGGCCAGACCTCCAGTATCTCCCTCACAGGTGATGTCGCTCGGCATAGAAATTTCAGACCAAGACGGTGGGGCGATGCAAACACGACAGATCGCCATCTTCTCCATACGTGCGCTAGCCTAAGCCACCTGTGATATGGGTATCCAACTAATTGACAGAAATCGAATACGTCCAGGAGTACATTGTCAGGGAGGGATCCAATTGTCACGCGTCGGAAAGAAATCAGGCCTGCACCAGAAAAGTTAGTGATCAGCGTTCCAGGCGCTGAGCATGGGACGTACTTCGTCTTTGTTGATTAAAGAATTCCTTCTGGTGACGCGCAACATGTTTTCCTTCCCTTGAGCTCGTGGATGGATGGCTGATGGGCTTTCGAGTGCGACTGGTTAGAGATGGGTGAGTACCGAGTCCGGAACTTTTCCGACGGGACTAGTGAGGATCTAGACGTACTTTGGAGAACTCATTGACAGTGACGTTAAAAATGTACTAGTAGCAGAGCGACAGTTGCAGTGGATATATAACCCACAGAGAGGCCGTGGTCGCAGTCCTCGTTGACGGATACTGTACTTTGTACACGTGCGCACCACGCACTGCTCACATTCGTCTCATGGATCAGCACGTGGGTTCTTACACGACGGGCAAGAACGGATAAGCAGAGTCCACTTATAGTCAACTGTGAGGTCGATTAATGTCCAATATATTGACCACTAAGTAGATTCAGTTGTTGTCGCAAATAATATTAAGATAATTGAATGATCTGTCGACCCCTCCTTATACGTCACATGATTTAAAATAAGAATATGCAAACAATTGAATAATGTGACGTACTATCCCTGACCCATCGTTCGGCCAGCACCCCTCCTTCGGACAGTCACACCCTGTCACTGTCCAAAAAAGGCTCGAATTCAAACTCAGCACGACAGCCAGTCGAAGGAGACTCCAGGAGTTGACGCTGCGGCACATTTCCTCAACAAGGGCTAGACAGACATCATCTACTATTAATGGGAAATGATTATAGGACAGATAGAAGTGTGTAGTAGAATTTTGGTAGAACTCTATGTCGTTATTGTGTTGAATTAGATGGGTTGTAGATTTGGAATTTGTCTGAATTGATATCGTTGCTGTGGGTCATGCTGGTGGCTGCTTTGTGGAAAGGGGGGGTGATTCAGAGTGTAATAAGGATAACAATTTAGTGGGTGGTGATGAGGATAAGGGTGCTGTGGATGGTAACTCAAAGGTAGCACCGGCTGTGTGCGTTGTGTGGCTGGAGCGGAAGAATGCTCTGAAGGGTGGCTCACCGGGAATGCTAATGGTTGAGCGGGAACAGCACGGTTGCTGACCTGGGGTTCATCGGTCTCCTCGTTGCCATCCAATTCAGGTTCTAGGCCACTCCCCACACCTCCAGGCTCCAATTCTGACTTGGCATTGGCAATGGGAGTTTGACAACGACAATGGTGGGCATGAGGCTTTTTGAATAAACCTGAAAATTGCATGTTCTTCTTGAGATCCAGTTCACTGGCAAATTTCTCTTCTATCCATGCTTTTACCACCATTATCAGAGATGCCAAGGGCAAGCTCCCATGAAACCATGAAGGCCTTCCGCAGTGCTGTGTTCAAGATCGCACTCACGTTTGTAGATCTGGTAGTGTGGCAAAAACTCAAGTATTCATTTGTGGTGATTTGTGTTAGCGCATCTTGAATGTGTGTGTTATAGCTGGGGTCATTACAGCGGTCTCTGTAGCGTGTAGTCGACCGATGTGTTTGTTCAGCAGGCATAATTTCTCTCTCAATTGCGTGAGATGCGATGCAGATGCGCTGTGTAATTGATGCGATCGCATCTGCCGGTTAAAGCTCCGACATGGCATCCACCGGCATGCGTGACAGAGGCGCTTTTTTCGATCTCATTTTCTTTGCAACTTTATACAGAAAAAATGCCTCTATTGTGTTATAAATGTCTACTAGAGCATATGTACAAAGTTTGAGCTCAATTGAGCCCATTTTGGTGAAGATATTTGAAGTGTCCGAAGGATGGGTGCTGGCCGAACGATGGGTCAGGGATAGTATAAGGAGGGGTCGACAGATCATTCAATTATCATTTGCGACAACAACTGAATCTACTTAGTGGTCAATATATTGGACATTAATCGACCTCACAGTTGACTATAAGCGGATTCTGCATATCTGTTCTTGCCCGTCGTGTTAATGCCGCCACAAGAAGAAATGGGCTGGTCATTCTAGCGACATTAGCGACTAACACGAACTCTGAATTTCATTTGAATATTTTGCAGATGTGACAAACGATATAATACAATGGTGTCCTCGGCAGGAGAACACTGAATATATAGAACGCTGCAGCGACTGCTGACCAACCACAGGGCTCAGACGGCGCTGGGAAGATAAGCAGCATCTTCATAGGCTGTACAACCCATCACTCCCAATTATACAGCATGAGAAATCTTCCATTCAGTTGCGGACACAACAATGATGAGCGTGGATCAATGATCGATCTGGCAATGTGATGGGCTGTGCGTACTCTCCCGGAGAAATTGAACATATGGCAGCTCCGTCCGGCAGTCGATCTCCAGGCAAGTGTGTGTTTGCTACGCAGAGCTTGGGTGACTTAGGTTGTCAACATCAAGAGAAAAACGAAAAACGAAAAAAAAACGCATCTTGCGCATCCGAGGGTGAGACAGGCGACAAGTGAGTGGCACATCCGAGATGCGGCCTGAGTTTCCAGTCGTTGACACCTTGAACCCTTGCCATTCACACTGAGAGGGCAAGCGATGCGATAGGGCTGTTGTCATTGTGGTGTGTGGTGGCCATGCTGCGCAACAGCGCACTGGAAAGACAGCTATGAAAGGGCGCTATTGCATTGGTGTGGGGAAGAATAAATGGCTCGTGAGTTGCATCATTAATCTGATGTGCAACGGCCAAGAGGCCCAAGAAAGGAGGGCTGCGAGAGGTTCCGTAGAGCAGGGGAAAGGCGACGCACTCACAAATATTTCGTCCAATGCCGGCCAACGCCAACTCTGAATCTCATTAGGTGTAACATTTTTGTCTGCAGATGTGACGAACGATACGATGATGTCCCCAGCGGGAGAAACACTGATATGTAGAACGTTGACCAGCTACAAACGTAGCGTTCGGCGGGCGCTTGTCGAACGTGTAACATTCTCGCAGGTTGCGCAGCCGATTACTGCCAAGTACGACAAACTGTATGAGGAATCTTCCAGGGTCTAGTATTGGATTCAGTTACAGACACAACGAGGACGAGGCGTGGATCAGTGATCAGTCGGCGATGTGATGGGGCTGTGCGTAGAAAATATGGCAGGTTGGCCCGGCAGTCGATCCGCCATCAGGCGTGTGTTCGCCACGCGGTGCTAGACAGACTTTCGGTGAAAACATCGGTGAAAACAAAAACGGCTCTTGCGTGCCCGAGGGTGGAGCACTGCGACAGGTGGCACATCAGAGGTACAGTCTGAGTAAATACCCTTGCCACTGGCATTCGTACAGAGAAAAGAGGAGAAGCGAAGCCATAAAGCTAGTATCATTGGGATGTGTGAAAGTAGTGGGGGGGCTACAACGCGCTGGAAAGATCGCTGCTGCGTTGGTTAGGGGAGAATACACTGTGCATAGGCGGCATCAACCTGGTGCCCTGCAGCCGCAGGAGGTTCGAGAAAGGAGTACTGCCAGTGGTACTTTGAGCTTAAGGAGGGGCAACGGAACGCACTCACGAATTTATCCCATTTTCAAGTATTTTGGGTGGCATTCTACATGTTCCGGGTGTCACTAGACTCTGACCCTCGAGGCATGGGAAATAAGCCACATATAAAAAAGAGGTGCCATCGAAGGGTGGAGGGGAAAGGAAAGGGCGAGCACAACGTTGCGGAAGAGAACAAACAGGGATGGGACCGAAGACGGGATCGCACGGTTGATGTGGCCTGAAAAAGGACCGCACGGAGAGTCAGGTGATTCTATCGTGCCCTTTCTGAGTCACCATCCGGGAGCAACAAATCCACGATGCCTCAGCCGTTCTATCATTCTAACAGCTCCCACTTCTCCCTGAAGAGATAATCGCCAAGATTTTGGTGTGGTGTGACCCTACAGAAGTGATTGGATGTCAGCTTGTTCGTGGGTCGACCTACCGTTGACTGTCTCTGTACAGTACAACTACGACGAGACACTCTGCTCACGCTACCATCCCTTCTACAAGCACGCTGTGCTTTCAAGGACGTGATCGCATACACGATTAGCCTACGCTACAAGCTCGGGCTTAGAGAAAGTGGGGTGTACCATGGCACCTCGACAACGCTAAGCACAGCGAAGCCCGGACTGTTATCTTCGTGCGTCACTGCGTGGGGAAACCACGAATCAGCTCAACTTGAGGCAGTGGAGCTTCTCATGGGGTGATGCGCGCTGAGGGTCCGTCTCGGGCAACGTCCTCGGCTTCTGCATGGCTGGGGATAACATACACCCCGACTCAGATGCACCGGAAGTTTGCCCGGGATCCCAAATCGACCCGCTCATGCCCCGTGTTCCATTCGCGGTGTTCCAGACAGAAGTCGAGGTCTACTTGATGTCGGACTGGAACTTGAACTGCACAAGAGGGCATCTAGTCTCTAACGAGGTACGTGTGCCCACCGTTTCCAGGTTTTGACAACCCGTTACAAAAACTTGTTGAGGATCGCATATAAGTGTACGACTTGCGTTGTCGTGTCGAGCAGCAGCAACAGCAACCTCGAAAGTGGCAAGAAATGGAAACAGGACAGGAGTCTATGCGCTTGCAGCTGGCCCTCCCTCCCTCACGTTGACCACATCATGACCTTATGGCACATCCAACTCCATCGCAGCACACTGCCGGTGGTGGGGACATGCCCTCGGTCGCCGAAGGCAGTGCAGAGCCGTTCCGTGCCGACCCTCGCGAGCGACTGATCGTGCTGCGCACCATGACGAGCGCAGTCGAGCTCGGCGAGGAGCAGTTCGAGCTGTACGTCCCTGCGCGCGTCTTGTTTGAACGCTTTTGCAGTTGCGTGGCTAGCCGGGAGCGGAAATGCAGCTCTGGCGTTGTCCGCGTGGCGCGATGCTGTGCGCGTGACGCCCCTGGGAAGGCTGCCGTACACAGTGCATGCGCACATCGATTCGTACCTTCCGCGACCGAGACCGGGACGAAGACCGGGGGAAGTGATGGGGTAAGGGCACGGTTGGCGGTGAGGTTGTCTGATGAGTTCCCGGGAACGATGGTGCAAGGACGCATTGTCGTACTACAAAATTCGGCTCGACTTCACTCACATTTTATTCCAGCCTTTTATCTGATGATTTTGTGTAGCTTGTTCCGTCGTCGGGATCTCGCATGCATACTGGTACTCATTGAAATCGGGAGAAATCGAAGTTGAGCATACATTTTACAAATCGCTGAACGATTGCCTTTAATCGTCATAGACTCGTAACTCATCATGTGACCTCTGTCCCTTGCTCCTGTTCCCCTATTCCACCGTTAAGTAGGATATTTGGGTTTCTCACTGTACCATCTCTTATATGGTGTGAAACCGCACGAATTGTTTCGCAGATATGCCGCATGCTTTACCACGTGTTCCTTCGAAATTCAGGCGTCAATCCCGAGCTCCCCTTCGAGCTCTAAAGTTTCTGATGTCTCTCTTCACGACGGCCCCCATGTCGCTGTCACTACTCTCTCTGCCTATGGAGCTCATTATCGCGATTGCGACCCTCCTTGATGCCCCTTCATTGGTCCACTTCCAGTTGGTTCGTACACTCTCCACTCCTTTCCTGTCCGGTTCCGGCGTTACTCGTCCAATTAACCTCGCTGCACTGCCAGACATGCAAGGTCCTCCGAGATGTCGTCAGTAACAATACTTCTTTACAATATATACTCGCGCTCGCTGCGCGAGGATTATGTGACGGACCGCCGAGTCCTGTCGCCGTCATTAGCCGGCTCGAGCTACTAAAGGCGCACGAGGAGGCTTGGCGCACATTCTCCTGGAACGAGCATCTCGCTCTCGATAACTATTATCCATACCCTATTCCTTATGTTTTTGGCGGGGCCCTCGTACTGCCTATCTACAGGAGTGGGAGAATCAACTCGTTCGTCGTGCAGTCCATTCCGTCACCGTTGCGTGGTGTTCCGGGACGGCGTTGGCAGATCGAGTTGGGATTTTTTGTAGCAGAGCCCTTCATTATTGACGCGACCCAAGACTTGTTGGCAGTCGTGCCTCACAATGACAGGAACTGGTTGGTTGGTTTCTTCATCTGCCATTATACGTAACTGCTCACGAGAGTTTTTACCCTGCAGCGTGCTAATACGCACACTCTCTACTGGTCAGCCACATGCCCTCTCTGCCAATGAGGGTATCATTCGTTTTGAAGAGTTTCGGTACGTTTCTTGGGGGAATGGCAACTATGAGATAAGGGGTGACTTTATCGGCATCATGACTCCGCACGATAGAGACTCGAGGTGGCTGGGGGGCGGTCGTCTGCTCATCTGGAACTAGCGGACCGGTTCCCGTCACGTGAGCATGGTACGCTCCCTCCGCAAAGCTTTTTATCGTGAAACATAAGCAAAAACTGATTGATTGCGCAGCTAATTCAAGTCGAGAGCCATTTTGACGCCCCTTTCTCGTTCCTCGATGACAGCCACTTCGTCGTTGTCACCCGTCAGCCTGAGTTCTTAGGCAAGATCGTCGTAAATGTCTACCAGTACTCTCAGCAGCGGTGCCAGCGAGCGCCGCCGCCCATTGTTTGCAGCTATACGCTATCCGTTGCCGACAGGTTCACCAGAATCTACGCACTTCAAATCTTCCCGGACGTTACCGCCCGAGGGGGTGCGCCACCCGGTCACTTCTACGCAGACGCCACTAAGCGCGTGCTTGGCATCCAGATCGACGTGAGGTTGACGTCTCTGACGAGGGAGAGGGGGACTGTTCTAGAGCTGCTTGTCCCTGTTCGGGCGCTCGTGGGGCAGGAACGTTGTCTGCGAAATTGGTGTGAGAGCGTATTGTATGAACCGCTCCTTGGTCTACAGTTTTCTTACGCGTCGAGGGCCATGAGGGGCCAGATCCCAGCGGAGAAGCTTCCCCTTGCTTTGCGCAATGTCCGCGCGTCCCGGCTGCGTTTCGCGGTTTGCTGTGGCGCATTGCTGGTATTTGAGGTGTGTCCAGAGGGCATGTCCACTAAAGGAACGCTGCTAATTTCTTTGGGAGTTAGTTCGACCGTGACTATTGCAGAGACCTGAAGAAAGTACATATTCTCGCCTTCTGAGAGGCCATGTCTTGTATATACTGCACCGTATCCCTTTGAGCTTGGTGACGCTACGATCCATATACACCAACCTGTCGAGATATTGTAGTAGTCTTAGGGTAAAGGGACCCAACTCCTAATTAGAGCGCGGTGAAGAGATTGATAGCTACTGCATGATTGTGGGGCGCACTTGAAGAGTATGTAAGGATGGCAGCCAAACGTCTGATGTACAGTGCAACGACCTTGTCCAACAATTTCCTCCTACTAATTTTGAAAGAGGTGTCATGGGGTGACTCCGTCTCCACTCGACCAAAGGATGATAGAGATATGGAAAATAAAAAATAAAAATAAATATTGAGACCCGTAGGTCTACCACTCTGAAACAGCGTGTCATCCTTGTGCAGGGGCCATGCTAATCTTCTCTGTATCGTTCCAATTTTTTCGTATGCATCCCCGAAGGGAGCAGTAATAACTGCTCACTACTGGTGCACCTGATCGCAACTTTGAATTTTGTGTGAAGCGCGGGTGCATGACCCGGATGCCCGGGCCGTGTTCTCCCCACCACACATCTCGATCGTTCGGTGGTCAGAGCACAGCAACTCTATCCAGACGCGAATTCATCAAGCTATGTCTTCATACGACATCGCGGAAAAAATTCGCGAATCTTTGCCTGGAACAGAGGAGATTGTCGTACAATACCTCGCGGGTTACCTTGTTGATGACGCAAGCGAAGATGAGGATATTCTCCAAGTGGCCCGCTACATGCTTGCATCTGTCGCCGCCGACAAGCCAGGTGTCCTTGAGCAGCTCATGGGCGCACTCAGCACACTCTTACAAGACCAGCTGGTACGCAGGGAGAAGGCCCGATCCGGTCCAAAACTGCAGCGACTCGACAAAGTACTTGATATGAGCAAGACCGGCGCGATGTCGAATACGATCGCATTTTCAGAGGGCGTAGACCTCGAGTCCATCAACAAGGGAAAGTGAGTAGAATACCTCCTCTTGTTTCTAGTATTATGTTTGACATGGTGCGCGGAAAGAGCATCCCGGGTCGATGTTAAGAAGCTCGAAAAGCAGGAGGCGAAGCTCAAGGCTAAGATCGAGAAGCGCGCGCGGAGAGACCTGTACGAAGGCTCCAAGTTGCTGGAACAAACGAAGAAACAGGTAT
Organism: Lactarius sp. MG50; assembly: GCA_003314065.1. Taxonomy (NCBI): domain Eukaryota; kingdom Fungi; phylum Basidiomycota; class Agaricomycetes; order Russulales; family Russulaceae; genus Lactarius; species Lactarius sp. MG50. The sequence continues at coordinate 375 of QLOZ01005993.1, read as the reverse complement.
TGTCGCTATTTCCTTTCCTCCCGCGTATTTTTAACATGTTCTGCTTTCAAGCAATCTTACGAAGAGATGTTCATGAAAGTACGTTCGTATGTCTTCCGCTCTGGTCTCTCACTCATGATGGAGTAGATCAATCCCCTGCAATCTGCAGCAGCCTCAAAAAACAAAAGCAAGGACATTCATCTCCCCTCCATCGACGTCTCCTTCGGCTCGAACCGTATTCTGCACGCCACCCTTTTACCATCACCTGACCTGACTGCTGACTTCGCTCCAGCTCTGGGGCGTCCCTCACACTCGCATACGGCAGGCGTTATGGGATTATCGGCCGCAATGGTGTCGGAAAGTCGACGCTCCTCCGACACATGGCTATGCGCGAAG